>JANIJG010005490.1:0-50145 GCA_024611175.1 Megaceryle torquata
TTTGGGTTGCAAAATATTTACGTCTGTGGGAAACCTGGTGGGCGGCTAACAGCAGAATTACCTCTGTGCTGACATTTTTGTAAGGAGGGTTGTTTTGTTTGTTTTTTTTTTTTTTTGGTGGTGGTTTTTTTTTTTTGGTTGGTTTTGTTTTTTTAATATTTGCAGTTATCATTGATTTCTGCCTATGTTTAATAGCGCATTTTTGTGGCATTTTAAGAAATTAATTTATCTTTCCAAACCATAATTCTGCAAAAGTATTTCTCATATTCACGTAAAGGAAAGATGAAATTGATATAATATCTTTGAAGGAATTATCTATGGTAGTAACTACGTTGTAAAGTTTGACCTTATGAAACCAGTAATGTGATCACTCTTAGAAACTAGACCATTGGAGGTCTAAAGTATTTCAGACTCTGCCACAGTGTCCCTCTGAATGCTCCTCAGAGATATAAAAGCTGCCTAATCTGTCTTGCAACTAAAATTAAAGTTTATTCTTACTAACTTACCAACAGATTCCAAGGGCAGACATGACTTAACAAAATCCAGACCACATTCTTCTTTGTGGAAGAGGTCTAAGTACCTCTTTTCTAGTTTAGAGTTTCTCTTTCAATCTAAAGTTTAACAAGAAATCAAAGACTTAATTGAAGTTTTGTTTATAATTAAGTGAATGTACTACTCATCTAAATGTCTGATTTGTATCACTACAGATTTTGCCAGTAGTGTTTTCCAACATGGTAAAACCTCAAGTACTGCAGATTTCCACAGGTATTTATGCGCCCAAGTTCTAATGATTTACTGCAAAGTAGCCACCTAACGTTTTTTGGGATGTAGACTGAAATCTCATATGATTTTTACTAATAGATTAGTTTTGATGTTGGAAGACTTAATTAATATACCTGCATTTTGAAATCTGTATCTTTGGTAAATCATGTACTCAATCAAGGCCAATGATGCAACATGTTGACCACACATTATAGCCAAATCTGGCCACAGAGGTGAATCTGAGAGATACCCGTGTGTCTCTGAAGGCAAATCAGCTACATGTGAGTCAAAAAAACCATGCAAAAGTATAAGACAACAACACTCCCAGGGAGCTTACTAGTAGGTTTTGCAATCTGTCTTTTATATTTGATTTATCAATTAACTAAGAACCATCCCTGTCTGAATCAGGCACATAAGCTTCACCACTGTATTTTTTGATTATACAGCTTTCATGAATATTGTACTCTACCTGCTAATTCATGTCTTAACATGGCATTTCAGAAGAGGGAGCTGGATTCCCTGACTGTTTTGCAATGTAATGAAAACTGTTTGGATGATCATATCCTGCCATATTTTCAAATAGAAAACTCAGCTTACTTTTAACTCTAGAATTATGATCTGTTTCCAGAATGTTAAAACCTCAATCTTAATTTCTCATGAGTAAGGTTGATACAGTTTCATTCCTTTTTAGGGATCATGGAATAATACAGGTTGAAAGGGCCCTCTGGAGTTTTTTAGTCCTACCTCCTGCTCAAAGCAGACTCAGCTAGTCAGTAAAGACTGGTCAAGACAAACCCAGTTTGATCTTGAAAATCTCCAAGGATGAAGACTGCACAACCTCTCTAGGTAACCTATGCACCTACTTGGCTGGCCTTGGGAGGAAAAAGGTTTCCCCTCATCTCCACTCTGAACCTCTCTTATTTCTACTTGTGCCTGTTCCTTCTCACCTTCCCACTATGCATCACTGTGAAGAGCCTGGCTTCAAGTCCTTGGTAGCCCCCTTGCAGGCACTGGTGGCTGCTCTGAGGTCCCCCTCCAAGCTTTATCTTCTCTGGGCTGGACAAGTCCCAATACTTGAGCCACTTGTGGTGGCCCTCCACTGAACTCACTCCGGGTTTGTCAATGTTTTCCTTGTTTCTTTTGATATTTACTAATAATAAAAAAACCCAGCTATCATAAAGTGATGGTCAAAATAGAATCCCAGAAGCCAATGTTATCTTCTGATTAAAAGAAGGCAGACTTACTCATTCTTACCTTTGATATTTATAGTGTCTCTCCCTCTTCTAGGCTTTTAATGACTTATTTGTTCACAAGTCACTTTAGAAAAAAAGGTGACATAGTAACATTTTTGTACTTCAAAGTAAAATAAACAATGGAGAGATTGTACTGATCACTGATCGTATGACCACTGACTTGAACTGGTATAGCACAGATATAAGAGAAAATAATTTCTAATCTCATCCTCCCAGAAGCAAAGCTATATATTTACTCTTGTTTTCAGGTCCAAATCGCAGGAATGTTCAACTGGAAAATGCACCTATTTTCAATTATGGCACTCTTCTGTGCTCCTAACTGCTCTATTCCAGTGATTTAACTTAACTGCAGCAGAGACAGGCTGGATGAGAGCAGGTGAGAGATGACATCACATCTGTCTGAATTAGCAAGATGGTAAGTACAGTAAGTTCAGCTGAATGGATCAACAAATAAGTAGAACTGTGCTTTCCCATAGCTGCCTAACATAAATCACGAGAACTCCAGTCTTCAGAAAATTCTCCTTTAAAGCAAGATTAATTAATTTCACATTCTTGTTTTCTGTACATGGTAAAACCTTTTATGGGTACCTAACCTGAACAGTCTTTTGAGTTTTTACTTTTTAATGCATCATGTCTTTAATAAGTAACGGCTAGGATTATTTCTTTCACCTTATTTTCCTCTTATTTACACCATACATAGTTCTACATATTTATGTCCATTACAAATGCTATACCTTCTGTGTCTATAAATTATAAATAATTCTCTACATTAAAGATGTTCTACTATTTTTTCTTTTAATTTCACTGAACAGTATTTTCATTCATTGACCACCTATCAATAGTTTCAACCAACTCTTTATTTTCAACCAATAGAAAAATGCTCACAACTAAACAATAATCTTCCCTTTCATTTTAACATGTACAACGAAGACTTTTTTTTGCTGGCATGCATCACATTTACAGCTGAGAAAAAAAAGTACAGAAAAACTCCCATCCTTGACTTTGCCACCAACTTCCTTTCTAATCTTGACCATACTAAACATAACACAAGGTAAAACTTTGTCTTCAAGGTTTCTTAATATTTGCTTCTCAGATGCTGTATGAGAGAGTACAGTTGCCCATCAGGGACCCTTAGTGCAGTGACATTATGATGGCAGCTTGGCTTGCCTCCTGCCACCTCAGAGGAACTGGAAATTTATCCACACAATGGAAAGGAGCCACCGAGGATGGCTAAGAATCATGTTTTCTAGGGGCTAGCTTAAGAAGTTAGTTGGATGAGAGCCTGGATGGAAAGAACTGCAATAACTCTGGATTGTAGATCTCAGCTGGTTGTCCACAGATTTGGCTTAGTCCAAAACCACTCTGAGTTTTGACAAAACTTAGGTTCTGTCTCTTCATTTAAATATCATTAACAATTCCAGCAACATGATTTTTACAGAAACATCATGAAAGCAGCATGCACAAAGATGAAAATGTGAGGAATGGCGAAGGGCTTTTGACAGATGAGCTTCATGATCAAGCATATGCAAGTAATAATGGGCAGTAAGACTTATGTGACCTGGACTGGCAACAGTTAAAAAAAAAGTAAATTTCACTGTTATCTCTGAGAGAGGAAACTGTAAGTAAACCCGTATTTGAGAAGATTTATCTTACCGAGATGAACATTCTGAAAGCTGACTGATATTCTTGGCAAAGTCTTCATTTCCAGTGCTATGAAAGACCTGAAGAACTGGCCCTCTTCCCTAAAACTGTTTACCTATTTCATTTATTTCCCCTACTTAATTTTCCTACTTCATTTATTTTCCCTGCAAAGGCTTGGGCTTCAGCTCCACTCTCTAGATAAACCATATCAAGAGCAGATGAGGTAATATGTAATTACAACATCAGAGTGTGCAAATCTGTAGATGTTCTCTGTGAAGAGAACCAAGTGATGAACCAAGCTCAATGTTAAAACTCAAAACATCTTCTGATTGGACATCGTGGCTCTTTGCAAGCCCTGCTGAAGCTGCAATATCAGAGGGGATGTTGTTTATAAATGTTTAACATTTATTGATTAGTATTTAGTAATTTTTCTACTTCAAGAACAGGTGCAAGACTACCAAGTCCCCCAGTCCATACCATTCACTACACTTGTTGTGAAGAAGAGAACACTGCACCAGGTCCTTGGCTGATACAAATGGGAATAGCATTCATGTCTCAAGGGGAGACATACAAACTGAAATTATGGAATAATTAATTCACAATATTGTGGTGGTTTATAAAGAATTCTTACAAACTAAATGAACTACAGGTGGTTTTGTTTCGTTTTTTTTTTTTTTGTTTGTTTGTTTTTGGTTTTTTTTTTTTTTAATTTATTTTATTTTTTATTTTGACAAATCCCATTCACTCCCATTTCTTCCTTTCCTGTTCCTTAGGACTCCAGTGAATTGCAGCCATAAGGGAAGAACTCCAGTACTCATTCAATGATTGTGGTGTGGTAACACCATTTGATACACTTAAAGGGGATAACAAGAAATTGAGAAGCTGAAACTGTTGCTTGTTATGAAGCAAAGCTGTTGCTCTTCTTCAGCACTGCTATTTCTGTGCAAAGTGGTAGAATTTAAATGTACAGCTTTCACCACTGCTGTCCATATATTGCTATTTGAAGTCCTTAGTTTTGTTTAATATTGGATAACTGAAGATAATATTTTACCACGTAAAATTACCCCTCTTCAGGAAAAGACCTATTCCACTAAAAGACACTAACAGATTCCTAATGACACCATTTTGTTAAGGAGCCCTCTCAATTCTTGACTTAAGGGTCTTTTAGTGTGCAAATGACACCAAGAAATAAGTATTCTTTAATACAAACCTTTCTCTGCTTTATTGGTCCCATTAATGCCCCACTCAGTGTTCACAGGAGTGATCACTCAGGGAGCTTATTGAGCACTGGGAGAGGGAATGAGGGGCCATACCATGTTCCCATGGCAGTCAGGTAGCAGTCATCACATTGGCCACACCCTGAGCACTTGCAGGGCTAAAAGCACCCGTGTCAGAGAATCCTTCTACAAAGTACACTTCATGTATCTGGAGCTAGTCACCCCTAAAAAGCTAGAACATATAGAGACCTATAAAACACATTTACCATTTTTGTATGAGACTTCTCCTATATAATTTGGAGGATAATCATAGCCAAATGAGAAAGATATTTGCATTTTACAAATGACTGGCAATAGTCTAAACAAGAGATTAAGATGACTATATATTTTATTTGCTCCTTCACCAGAAACAACTGTGTTTATATTTACCAGAAATCTCCTACATTAGCATTCATTCCCAAGTGAACCCGTTCTACAGTACATATCAGATGGTTTCCCTAAAATAAAACCCAACAGTTAATTGATGATGGAATATTTAATTGACTATTTATACAGCCCACTTAGGCCAAGAATGATGGGGAAGACTGATAACTATAAGGTTTTATCTATACAAAGAAGAAATGTCAGTATTTGTTTGCTGCAAAAAATCTGAAATTGGATCTAGTAAACTTGATCTGGTGGTACATACACTCTGAAGGTACATCAAGTATATATCTCCTCATTCTGCAAAACTATGAGGTTTATTCCTGAACTCTTATTATCCTGGTGCTCATGAGCTATGAGTTAATGGAAACTTACAAAGATTACTTTTAAACCAAATATATAATTTATCAGGATAACTGACATTAATATGATGAAAAAAATTCCTAATTTGAATACAGAACCAACAGACATGAAGGAACTGATATATGACAGACAAAAAGGAACTTGGGTCTATTTCTAACACACAAACCCCCTACCATCTTCCCATCGATATGGTGATCAAGCTTTATCAGCCATACAACAATCATCGCCATTGTTTATGTTTTATTGGGTTTGTTGTGGATTTTTTTGTGGTTTGTTTTGGAGTTGGTTTGGGTTTGTTTTTTTTTTTTCCACTGTCAAAAAAGGAAGCTACTTTTCAAATGCAAAAAGTGGAAAAGTAATTGAAGGAAATGCTACAAATTCATTTCTGTGAAATTAAAATTAAAAAAATCAAACAAGGAAAAAAGGAAGGAAGGAAGGAGTTTAAAGTCTAGATGTTTAGACAGCCCTGCAAGCCCCCTCGTGACCTTACTCTGATATTTAACAAAACATTAATCTTCTTGCCAGCAATTATAAAGAATACAGTGATGTAGCTGGGACTCAGTGAGTGAGTAATAGTAATTCCATTGTTCTCTTTTATTTATGCCTTGGCTGTACCAGGCAGATGAGGTAAGTTGGGGCTTTTTATATGCTATTATTCTGAACTGGCAATACATAAAGGCTGATTACACAAATATCTGTCTGTTTCTGAAGCACTGTTTCACACCTCCTTCCAACTCATGATCAAAGCGTTTCAACATTTTATTATGAAATCATGAATCTCCCCCTTAGTTTGCATATGAATTATAGTCTTTTAAAAAAAAAAAACCAAACCACTGGTGTACAACAGTGACAGTGCCTTTTGAACCAAGGAACAAAACAAGGTGTTACACATTACTTCTTGAAGGCAATGACTTGCTGAATAATTCTGTTTGTTGGAGCACAGTCCAACCTCCCTATTAAATACAAAAGCCTTGAGCCCAAAGATTATTTTTTTTCTTGTGAACGGGCCAGTGACTTTGTTTCACTTATTAAAAAAAAAAAAAAAAAAAGAGTGGAGTCCTATTAAGAAGTTGAGAAAATGTTGCCATGTAGCTGTAATTATAACAAATGTAAAAGAGCTTCTCTCTGCTTTTCTGAAATGCAGTAGTTATACTAGAAAATTAAAATAAATTATTCAGTTAATAACAACCCACTGTACAAACCTTGCACTCTGAAAGGTGCTAAGTGAGTTCCACATATGTTGTCATTTGTCCCTGTGAATCAGGGATAAGACTTCCACTGACTTTTACAAGAACATCCCATTGTTGACACTCATGCTGAGATGCATGCCATATATACCTAACTGAATGCCAACAGTTGTTCTTTTACATATACCATGAACGTACAAAATGTTTTCCTTCACGGTAGTCTGAAAGGTGTGCCATTCCTATAAAATATATATAAATTCTAAGGATTTTTCAAGTTACCTTTACAGAATTGTGAATTGTGAAAAAACTTATGAATAGAAAGGACTTTTTATTAGGCTTTACTGCCAGTGATTTGCAACTACTCATTTTGTTGAAAGTCATGCCATTTGTGCCACTTCAGTCAAAGCAGGATTTGGTCCATAATTATTGACCTCTTCTATTTGTAATATCATCTCCCTCTGTTTGCGTCTCCGAATTAGCAGAGACACATCATTCAGCTCACCTTTGTAAGTCTGATAATGTCACCAAGTCAACATTTAAACTGGAAGGATAAAAAGAAATTGCTTCTGTGTTTCGTTACTTGCCTAGAGAATGAAGGATCTAAACTCTGATCGCAGCACCTCCATATGGCTATACACTGAAAGATTATACAGCCAAGGCAACACCCTATTTAAGAACACTTGGTTTGTTAAAAGATTGTTCTGAACAGCTAAAGGCTTAGCTTGTTACACTGAATAGTGTTTTCCTCTTGGAGAAAACCCATGGAGGTTATCCAAAATCAGATTCAACTCAACGGCAGCTAATGCAACCTGGCTCTGTATTGCTAGTGGAACTGCAGTGCTGGGGCTGTGGAAACTCATCCATCTTTTGTCAGATGATACAAGTGCTTTTGACAGTCAGTTCAGTACATTTGAAACATTTTGCAAAACTGGCTACCACTTCAGACTTTCTCTGTGAAATAACTTAAAATATGCATCTTTGACCTTTTGATCAGTTCTTCAGTACAGCCAAAACCTGGGGTGGCTTTAGATTCTGCACATTAACATAATTATATTTTTATACTAGTGTATTCTAAAGCTGAACAGAATAGCATTGCGTTGTATAAGATTAACAATTTTATGTTTATCAATATAAATACTTTACTATTGAAATGAATCCATTAATATATAAACCTGCTAACATTACCCAACCTCCTTCTGCAGGCTTAATAGAAGATCCAGACCAAAAAAGGAGATATATCCCTGTCTTAATGTCAAACTTCAGAAAATAATCCCTCTGGTCCTATTCACGGACAGACAGGCCACATGTCCAAGTACCTTGCAATGCTCTCCATGCATGAGACACAAAGGCAAGAATTCAGAGTTGAGCCTTAAGCTCTGTTCATAATTTGTTTCATTGTTGCAGCACATATGAGATATGCAAGACCCCCAGCAGCTTTGAAGCTCCTGTTCTGTTCCCTCACAATGGGGGTGAGTTAAGGATTGCATTACATCCATATCCCCTCAGTTCTGGTGCCTGTGTAAGCTTTAAAGAAGATATTTAATGTTATCTGAGTGAGGTTTTATGATAATGTTGAAGAAACAAAATAATATTTGGGAAAAGTAATAAAATCCTCTCTCAAACTAAGATACATTAAAACTGGCTCAATATATCATGCAACTCATTATGTAAGATTACACCATTCCTCTGAGCTATGAATTTACATAGCACTGGAAACCACAAGAGATAAGAAAAGGCACTTGTAGCCAATTCTGTAAGAAAGACATTTTTTAATTTGAGAAAGTATACTTTTGCAGGACAGATACTATTATGTCCAACCTAGTAAACTTCTACTTCAAAAACTGATTTTATGGAACAAAATTTATCAAACCTAATGTTATATAATGAGGTTTTGCCCATTGTTTACATTATCTTTATTATTTTGTAGTCTTATGAATCATAGACTTTATGGGCTAAATACTGCATAAGCTATACTTTAATGGATCACAATGACAACTACTTTGAGAAGCACTACCGTATTACATGCACAGAATCCATCACCAGGGAGTATTTAAATAATATTAAATCCATACAGAACAATATCATAACTAGATGTGGTTATCTAAACAAACTTCATCTGAAAGGCTTAGAAATCCTTGTTCTTTACCTCTTTTCTACTTAACAGCACTGAAGTATATAGAACGTGAAACTTTCTGTAAAGTTTCTAAGAGCAATACTTTCAATGTTATCAATACAGAATTAAGCTGCACATTGCATAAAGTACCTCTTGAGGCACTCAGAATGAAAAAGGCTACCCAGAAACAAACTGGTATTGTACTATGCTGATGCAATTAACATATTATACCATTTGTCACGTTGCTGGGCCATGTAGCCTTCTATTCTCTGCCAAAAAATACCAGACAGTTTTGCAGGTTAACTAGAGATAAGAGTCGTTCACAGCTCTAGAGCTCCAGGTCAAGATGACTTTTAGATCTCCCAAAATTGGAACATGTAGAGTATTTTAGTTAAGTATTGCTGATTCAAGGATATCTTTAAGAATGAAGAGAGCCACAAGCTCAGCACAACTAGTAGAATTCCTAAAGCCTAAGTTATTTTCATTTCAGATTTCTGATCTACCAGTGAACAAGTACTGGAATGAGCTCTTATTACCCAGAAGCAAAGTTGCTTGTAGTAAGAATTTAAGAAAAACTGGAGAAACATACAGTGGAACAGCATGTTCTTCTGGGAGTAAAACAACAGGATAGGTAAATGCTGCTCTGTGAGGGCTCTAGCCGTGCTAAAGTCAGATGAACTCCTAAAGAAAGCAGTTATGCTTTTTTGACTATTCCTGCACCCAAAACCAAAAAGGGGAATTTAAAAAAAAATAGGAAATTTTATAATTTTGGAAAATGGTAAGAAAAAAAAAAAAAAAAAAAAGAAAAAAAAAAAAAAAAGAGGAGGATAAAAACACTGACTATTTAGTACACAAGTATCTTATCTTTAAATTTTCTGAGAAATGTTGCTGTTTTGTTTCCTCTTGTCTCTCCAGCTGCACAGTTACTAAACTTCTACTAAAGTGGATGTGGAAGAAAAGTTAATTTTTGGTTCTAACCTGGCATTCTACACTTCCAAACTTCAGTTGTATGAGATAGCTGAGCTTTGCCTTGCACTTGTTGCTGCCATATGGAATTTAGAATAGCCTATGACTCTGCTTGCTTCTCTCTTTCATATTCTCATCCTATTACTTTCACTCACCAACTGCATTTATGTCTAGGGTCAGCTTCAAATCAATTACTGTAAAAGTCTCCCTAATGAACTTCCTACACTTCCTCTAAGTTGAAGGCTGATGAGAATCGAGTAGCTTGTGTGATTTTCTACTTTTTTTCCACAAATTATCTCATGACTGTGATGTGTTACTTTTCTTTAATTCATTTATGTATTTCACACTGGTGCATAGTTTAAAAAACCATTTTGGAATACCAGCTAAAAATATGACCACAACTATAATTACAGAGGTATTTAAGGATATTTTTTTCTTTTTTCAAAAAGAAAGTTAAAAAGTTCTCTCTCATCAACCAACCTCAGAGGCATTTAGAATATCAAACAGACACATGTGCTCAACAAAAAATTTTCACTAGAAATTTGAGGTTCTGCTCAATGAACCATCATACACAGAACCCACAATTAAAGCATTCTTTCCCCTACACACCCATGGTCTGAACAATCTTGCATTCTCCGTGCATAGCTGGTCACTCTTTTTTGCCCTTGGGTTTCATCTCTTTTGCCCTGCATATGAAGGAGCTGGAACCCGTTCCTTAAATCATGTTTACCTACTTTTTCCCACCTTCTGGATAATTCTGGAAAGAAAAAATGCAGCTACTCTACATTAGCCTAACAAAGAGTTTTGGGATTATGTCTCAGAGATCTTTTAACAAATTAACAAGCAAGTTCTATTCAGAAAACTAAGCAGTTAAAATTAGGTACCTCATCGATGGTGGTAGAAGGCACTGTATTAAACAGTGACTGATCTAGGCCCTCTTCATGAAACTACAGGCTAGGCCAAGATCTACAAAGGTGCCGAATTCTTGTCCAATTCAATGAGATTTTAGTATTTAATTCATACGATCTGCACTTCAGAAATATTTGCACAAAGGAAATGAGATCAAGCTTGAGCTCACAGGCAACTTCACACCACTTAAGGTACAGAAATGACTTGGCAAGCACACAGAAAAAGATACCTGACTGGCATAAGCAGAAAGGTAAGCATTAAGTATGCAGCTCCTAAATCAGGCATGTGTTGCACCGCTGAGCAGAACAACTGTTAAATACTTTTAAAAGTTAGACTCTAAATACATACAGAAAATGGCTATGGGATTAAGCCATATACTATTTTTGAGGATATCTTTTGTCTCTGTAGCATCTGTTCTCATTATGAACTCATTTTCTTATCTATGCTTGGGTCCGTTTCTTAAATCTAAATACTTGACAAATATTTCCACTGGCTTACGTGGATAATCAAAGTCTGAAAATAATACTTTCAATATGGTTAATGCATTAGTCAAATAAAAAAATACATTTGCACTATTTTGGTTCTTCTGCTCCCAGTGTAATTTTCCATAACTTTGTAAGTTATGTTAATATTTATCTATATAATCTCAGCATCTTTAACAAATTAACAGTAAGGAGTATCAGTGAAAAGCAAGTGATATCCACTTGAAATAAATTAAGATGCTATTTATATCTGCTACACACTCTTCCCAGTCATGATGGGACTGATGTAAGACCATCACTTCAGTCAGATATTCCTCTCTCTCAGATATTTCCTTGATTCTGTTGCCAAAGTCTAGAGTTAATTGTTCATAAAAGGTTTTCCTAGAGACTGATATGTTGCACGGGATTCTTGGCATGTCTCTCTTTATTCAAGCTGAGATCATATCTACTGATTTTCTAGCTCTTCTCCTCCAGGTTCTGTGCTGCAGTCCCTTCCTTTTTGAAGTTTCTATTTTCATAGATGACCATTACTTTCTTATATTTAATTCCTCCTAAGTGCTGTAATTTCCCAAATGTTTTTAATTCCATAAGCTGTTTCCTGTGATCTTCTCCAGACTACTTCTCAGCATGGTTTTCAGTTTTCTCTGGGGCTATATATTTTTTTTACCCACCTCTTCCTCTCCTCTCTCTTCTCTCAGCATAAAACAGCACTGGCCTCCTTCAGCCATAGCTCATTTGTCTGTTTAGCATCTGTTTGTCATTCATACCCCTTGATGTTATAACACTCATCTTTTTCATATTCTCCTCTATAGCCCACTGTGAATACTTGCACAATGCTTTAGAGTCATCATAGAGCATTTAGTTCTATTTCTTCTAATAGGATATTTGCCTCCTTATCTTCAACAGTCTCCTCCTTCCTCAGGAAGTTTTAATATTGTCATCACTATTTAAAATTTACTGTTTCCTGCAGCTGATCTTTAATTAGAAAGCTGTAATGGGACAGTGTATATGCAGAAGCCCCACTTGTCCAGCCTACGGATAAAAGAATCCATTCCTAACTACAGAGTTCGTCAGATGCCAAAAGGCAACCCTTCCATTATTTTTATTCCAGATAAGAAAGCTCACTGAATACATCCTGATTTGTTCAAACACTTAGAACTCATGAATACCACAAATAAACTGGTATAAGTTCATGATTAAAAAAAACAAAACCAGCAACAAAAAAACCCACAAAACAAACAAACAAACCACTAACACTGTAGAATTAACTTTGGGTACAACAATTGCTACAAGTAGTAGGTGGTGGGCATGCTCTTCCAAGTTTTATCTTCTCTGTTTCTCTATGCATCTGTGAATCAATGCAAGCTAAACAAAGTACAATTTTTACACAATGTTCTATCCCGAGGTTAAAATAGTTTTGTTCATTGCTCTGATATTATTTTAATCAGTATTTTTTTTTGACAAAACCTGAATGCCAGAATCATATATCAAGGCCCCGTTGTGACATGTAAAATACACGCACTTTTTATACAAAATAAGCAAGCTTGCAAGCTGTGCATCTGAGAGATAAGGTGAATACAAACCAGATGAGGAAAGCCCAAGGTAACAGTGAGATGATAATGGCTAGTGTAATAAGCAGTGCTAGTGCACCTCAACCGCTCGGCTATTATTAAACTAATTTAATAACTGCTACCATGCTAAGAGAAGGAATTAATAGCAGAATGGTATACTGTCTTCCCTCTTCTGTAATTTACTCAGCACCGAAGTATTTATTAGAAACATGTTTATTGCGTACTCACTTTTGCATGTGCCATATGTCCTTCTACTTACGATGTAATAATTTGTGATAATTTTTTTTTTTTAAGTGCTGTATAAAAAGACTAAAGATGAAACTGGAAAAAGTCACTAGATATCAGAGCTGAATGTGAGATCAATTTCATAGGAAGAAATTCATGCTTCTAATGAGAAGTTTGCTCTAATGAAATGAAGGAGATCAAAGCCGATAGAAAGCAAAGCTACGTAATGAAACAGTGATTTAAGAAGCCTGGGACATTCATTTTATTTTCATTGTAAGATAGGTTACTTGCCTTACTGTTTGGTATTGTTTATTCTGGTGTCTGTACATGGTTTTGATTATATTAATTAGATTATTGGCCAAATTCTAAACTGTTGTAAATCAAAATTGCTCTTCTGACTGCAGTGAATGACAGTGACTTATACCAGCTGATGATCTACCCTTAAATGACTTACAAATACAGGATAAAGATTTTGCAAAACTTCTAAAAAGTTTGCTTGTTAGTGAAAATGTTACAATTTATTGCAGTTTTGCAAATGGATAGAATTTCATCCTGTAAACACTTTAATTAGTATTATAAAATGAATTGAAATTTAATTAAAGATGAAAAAAGCACAGTGGAAATTTTTAAAAGGATAAAACCAGCAAGAAACACTCCCGGATTTGAATGCCATTTTAACAGTAATCTGAACCAACATCTGAAATGTGTTGCATAATTTTAAACATATACTAAAAATTATTTTTTTCCAGCTTAGAGCAAGTGCAGACTCAATAGTTGTTCCAAAGCTTTTAGTGAGATTTCCCCTCAATCTCTAGATGTAAACAAACAAGAATGCTAATTAAAAATGTCACTTCAGGCAACAATCTTGTCGAAGTAGTTAAACAAGGTTAGACTCAATCATCAGAAGATAAGGTAACCTCTAGATAAAGCATTCATCATGTAAACGCATTTATTCAAACAGCAATCCTCCAACAGTTTCAAACCAATGCCTTAGTACATTATTGAAAAATATTACTTTTGCTCTTAATAAGACAATCAAACGTGTTCACTTCTTTTAATGTATGTAATGAACATGACACTTATCCAAAATGCATTTATGATACTAAGTAGCTGAGCAGGTTTATGAAATGCCCAGTACAAAAGGGAAAAGGTAAACTGATTTCTACAAGGATGTCAGACTAGCTTGTATGCAGTCACAGTTAACAAGAAAACAGTTAAAATTCTTCGAAATAAAGCATGTAAACTCAACAGCTTTTATCTAGGCACATCTAAAGGGGTAAAGACCAAAAACATTTTTCAGGGGCTGAATCTGGCTACAAGTACTTCTGGTGTTCCTCCTAGAAGGTGACTCTGGCATTTGAGCAGGAAGAGTTGGGCTGGTATCACAGCCTGGATACTCAACAAGACAGAACATTAATGTACATCATGGTGGCACTTGCTCTGAAGTCTAGACACAGCCAAGGAGACCTGTTTGACTTCAACCTGGAAAACATTTATGTATGTAAACAGTCCAAAATGACAAGAACTGCTGCCTCTCGAACCCAAGAAAGCTCCCAAAGAAGGAATGCCCTACTTTACCAACCCACCGAGACCTATGAGATGATTTATTGAGGCCTCTATTAAAATCACTAAAGTGCCTAGGGAAGCTGATTATGTTATGGCTACTGTATTCCAATGGCACTCATTGGCCCTGAATAGTCTTCACAGACACAGAGAGGCTGAGAGTTTGCAAGGGCAGGTGATGGAAACAGGCTCTGCTAGAACCTAAATAGACCCAACAGGATTCACAGGAATACTGGACCTAAGACACAGCACCACACAGTACTTGCTCTGCACAGAGCCCAGTCCACTGCTGTTGGAAGCAATATATAATCCAGTTGACAAATGTAAAAGCTTCATCTGAAAATTTTGATCTATCTTGCGCCTATGAAGAAGCAGTTTCTGAGTCTGAATAAACACTAAAGGTTTGAAAAATGTACTGATATTTATTTACTGTCTCATTCTAGATGTCTTTGGCAAACTGTCTCTGCTGTGTCTACACTCAGAGGGGAAAGCTCCTGCAGAAGGTGCGTGACCATGTTCTTGATGCTCTGGATTTGGTTTGTATCGCTTTCTTCTGCTATACAGTGTTAATGTCTCAATGGTTCTGCAGAACTGTCATTTGTTTATCAATCATTATTTTGTCACTTGAGTATAACATTACATATTCTCTTTCTCTTTTTGCATTATATTTTTAAGCTGTAGAAAATTTTAAATGTCTGACACAGTGCAATGATGGAGAAGTGCAAAAGGAGCAAGAGTGGAGTTTACCATTAAAACAGATCGCCATATATTCTGCAATACACATTAATGCAATCAAGGCAGAATACTTAATATTCAAGGCAACAGCTACTGATTAAGTTGAAATTTTTTTCATAGATGACTTTCATCCAACATAATTTTGAGTTCTATCTAGAAAATTACCAGGTTGTGTAGTATTTTATATGTTCAAAAGCTTCATTTCATTGTATTTGAAACAAAATAAAAACTGTTTCACTTTATTTCACCTTCTTATTTTTTCCTTGTGGGGTAATATAACTATAAACTAGTTTAAAGATATATTACAAAAAGTCAAAGCTGATTTCATAGTAAATAAAATATGCCCATATGCTCAGATAACTAAGTGACATTTAATTGCGTATGTATATTTAATTGTGCATTTAATTGTTAGTATATGTATATTTAGGTTAGCTACCTTCAAAAAGGAGCCTACATTCTACCGTTAGTAACACAATGAGGATTTGTATAGACAGCATAGCTCAATATGCAAGTTCAAATGGACTTGTGTTCTGTAATTTATGCCCTTCTTTTTAAGACAATATGTCTTCATGTTTTTCCAGGAATGGATGTATAACACAGTCTTTTGGGCACTGATCCATTTTACACATTTCCTGATCTGCCTTTGTGTTACTGGAAAACTTATTGCAGAATGAAAGCTCAGTTTGAGTAAGAAATAAAATCAATTTAACTGAACATAGATGACTGTTGCACAAACACGTGTATACTGTGTTACACACAAATGCTGACATTTATCAGTATCATTTAGAAGAAATCAAATAAACTCCTTCCAGTGGACCATATTTTTAAGGGGTATATTTACGTAACATTTGCACTGAACTTACAACAGCCTGTGCTTTGTATAATGTTTCAAATAGGAGTGCTAAAATGGTGCATTTCTTTCCCATTGAACTAAGAATTCATGTTTCTGGCAACAGTTTTGGAAGATAATGTACTTGTTAGCCAAAAAACCCATTCAGAAAATAACCTTATTCCTACTTTGATGTACAAATGTAACAACTGAGTTCCTTAGCAAGGGATATGACCCATCTTATTTTTATACATTATATTACCTTTTTTTTTTTTTCCCCTAATGTCAAAGATGCTTATCTTAGTGAAAGGCTTCTCCACAGATTATATTTGCCTTATTTTCTTTCTAGGCTACCCTCAAGATGAATGAATTTTATCTTTTCAGGAAGTTAAAATTTTTATTTAAAATGTGAAGTCTTGTTGAGTACTGGGGTTAAGTGCATGGTTTCAAAGCCGATACGCTTTGAACATATGGCTCTCTTATTTCTAGCTATATTTAACATTGTTTTATCTTGAAACATTTTGCTCAATTTCTCAGAAATACCATTTGTTTTAAAAAAACTTTTTGAGAATCAAGTCTCCAGCGGGACTATCTCTTCCCTCTATTTATATACAGGACACAATCCTGGCAACAATTTCACTCCAGTAAGTTGGAGAAATTCCACCTGGACTAAGTGCCCCACAATCAAACTGTCTGAGTGTTCCAGAAGATGGTTCACTATCAGATGGCAACTGAGAGTACGTTGCATTTCTCTTAGCATCAAGGGAAATAAGTTTTTATTAATATGAATTAATATTTTATTCATATTTCATATTCAATTTAATATTATTCATATTTTATTAATATGAAAATTATCGCAGGGAGGTGGGCATGCATTAATCCACTTTAAGCTTGGCCTTTCTCTCAGAGTGCTTTGCAGTGCAATTTTTTTTTAAACACCCTAGGTCAGATTGGGATTCCCACTGATTCTGGCAATAATAGTACAACTCATCCTAGACTATATACATTTTATTAATACTTTGTTTAAAAAAAACACTGCTCCCAGACATTTGCCTATTAAATGTTTCAGCTGAGGGATCAGGACCTATGAGATACAAAATCTAAATCAGGTCAACAGAACAGATTTCTATGTTTTATAGATACTCAGAAAAGAAATGCTAAAACAGATTTTTGGGAACTGTGGTACTTCCAGTATCATCGAGAAAAAACTGATCCTAAATAAATTTTAAGAGTTTTGAGAGCTACAATAATGAAAAGATGTACAAACTTGACTTTAAGTATGACTAGTACCATTTCCATTAATGAAAGTGTTCTGTTAAGTAATCTGGATTAGATCCAGTGTTTCACCCCTAAGAAAAAGAAGTACCTCTTGTCTTATAGGTGCATAGTAATGATATTACATAGCAAGATAAGGCTACTTGATCTATTAAAATTACAAGAAAGAAATAACTGTTGAAGATACTTACAATTAGAATATTCCTTAAAAAGCAGAATTGAGGGCCACCTACTTATCCTCCAAGGCTCCCATCCAACCAGTTTTGCCCTTATACCTGTGGAAGAAGAAAAGGGAATATGTTAAGGTTTTAATGAAAAAGTAGGCATCCAATCTGGGCTAACCAGACACATGGATGTGGCAACATTTTCCCTGCTTGCAGATCCCAGGTGAATATTCTAGCCACCTCCTAGACATCTTTTGTATCTATTCTCTCAACTGATCCTATTAAGTTGTAAATTTGTAATTCCTACAATTATGTAGAGATAATGTAGAATTATTACATTGTTGGAACAGAGATTCAAAATGTGCTTTCACATAGGAGGGGATAATCCTAATATTTTGTATTCCAGTGCAGAGCAGCTCTCTTACTTAGACCAGTCACTGTAATCTGGATACAATTACTTTTTTTTTTTTTTTTTTTTTCAGAGAAGATTTATTTGTAAGGAAGCTAAGAGGACTGTATGAACCTTTGTTTTTAATGAGATGATATTTTCTGATGTAAGACATTTTTCTTGAATGATTCTTAATATTGCCCTACAAAACAGATTTGTCATGAGAAAGGGTAGCTAAGCAAATTATCTGCTGAAGTATGCTGCATAGCCCCTTACTTCCTGGAACATTCCATTGAATTGAATAGAAATACACTACTCGAGAACTATTCAGTGTGAGTAACTGTGAGACTGCCTGCCATGTATCTGTCATGATCACCTAAGATCAGTGATCTTTGGGACAATGTATTCCACTACAGCCTTCTTACAGAATATCCAAACTGGAAAATAGCACAAAGCCTTAAAATGGCTACAGATAAACAACTAAGACTGATTTCTGGTATCATTAGGTCTATTACATTCAAGCACCTTAAAATTGAATAATATTTTTAAATTACATATAAAAGCCTAACTAAGGCTACACTGACATAAAAATAATGATGACAGACTACTGTGAGGACAGTTCAAAAGGGATATAATTTATCTGTGAGATTTAAGTCTGTGCTGCTAATCATTTTATTAAATGGTAAACCTATACGCTGGAGAGTTCCGATTATGAAATATATTGGAATTTACATTAAGGAGAGTTGGCTACTCATAGACATTACTATTTATAAATTATATCTCTTTTCTCTAATGTATATACTACCATAATTATTTAAAGGAGTGCTGATATTGACAAATGAGTATTGATTAAAAGACAAAAACAATCCATATGAAAATCTAGCATTGATATCAGACCACAACATTAAATAAAAGAATGAATAGTACCTGTAACTTGGAGTACACTTCCTAAGAAACACATACAGTAGCAAAATCTATTTTAATTGCATATGGGGACTTTGCCTGGATTATGCCTAGGCACATGACAAACCTCTACCAAGTCCCCTGTTGGGAGTAAAGGACAAAAAGGGCTTTTACTTGGCTTCTTGCCACTTTTCTCAGCTACAGTAAGTCAGTCACTAGTCACAAAACAAGAGTGCCCTGCATCAAGCCAGCCACCCACTAGGGAGGCTCTGTCTGGCAGCAGTTCCAGGCAGCTCCAGTTACCCAGTGCCTAGCACTGTGAGCTGCCAGCCCTGCTCCTTGGCACCAACTAAACTGGACTCCCTGGTTGTCCCCTCCTTTTACCTTTCTTCCTCATTTCTCTGGATCACCTTCCTTTTAAAAACTATTACATAGCAAAGAGAGGCCATTTAAGACTCCAAGTCATGAAATACTCTCCTAATTATGGAGTAGTTGTATTTTATGTTTCAGAAAGGTACAAGATTTCATTGCCTCTGGCAAGAGCAGTATGTACAAGCCTATTGCATCATGAGTAGGCACAGTTATCAATGGTTAACTGACTAAATAAAGGACAAAAATTATCACTAGGCTCCAGGCAAGGGTCATAATAAAGGATCTAGATGGCTTCTAATTCCTTAAGAACCTACAAGGCTTGACTATTTTGCACTCAGTTGAAATTTTGCAGATCCCAGAGATGTTAGAAAAGCCTGATCATAAAATCCAGAGATATTAAGAGTCTGGTGAACAGAGGATAAGAAACAATCTCAGCTACACAGAAACTCTGGTTTAATGGCAAATGGAGGAACAAGCTATGGAAGAGAACATTTCCGATACTCATTTTCCAATATGTTTTCATGTATCTTAAGAGACAGAGAAGGAGTTAAATAATTCAGTGTCACTTGCCATTATTATACTACCATATGGACTTAGTCTCCTTCAACCTTCTTAATTCCAAATTTGATCACATTATTGCTCAAAATGACATTTTATCAGTTTCACCAGGACTCACACAAATGTTGAACTAATTGCCCTTTAAGAAGTGTCCACTGGGGCATTATCGAACATTTTGTGTACTTGCACTGGAACAGGTTCTTTATTTACCAATGCAAATCTAAATCTTTCTTGGCTGGAATAGAGAATTTTATCTGCAACTTGGCATTGCATAAGAATATTCTTCCATTCATGTTTTTTCTAACTTTTTCAGCTAACATCAGCACAACTGTGTTTGCTTTTCTTACAGCACTGTATTGGTTTTAGATCTTTTAACATTTATGAGTTCTCCAATAAATGTAGCAACATCATCTTGACAGAAGATAAATAAAACTAAGAAAAATTATCATATAACTTCTGGATACATCAGAAATAACCTATCAATACCATTAAAATATTTCTTAGTTTTATAATTTACTTATCTTTATAGTAATCTAGAATATTTTTTTTCTGCAGTTTTATCACCACTGCTCAATAAGAAAACAACTGAATTGAACTATCTATACTTTGCCTTGGAATTATGTCCAAATGTTTATAAATAGTTGATTCACATCTTTGTAAAGTGCCTTGAAAATGAAATGAGCATTTGTGTAAGAAAAAAAAAAAAAGTTAGCACAAGGAACAATGTTATATATTTGTAATTCTATCTAGATCATTTCTGCATTGGCTTCACATAGAAGATATTACATGTACTATTCTCATAAGTACAAGGAAAAAAAAGATAATAGAAAAGCTGTAGATTGGATTTCCCTGCTGTAATTAATAACATAACACAACAATGTAAGTAATGTTAACTCCTTTAATTAATCTTGATCCCATCATTGTATTTTATGCCTTTGTTTCAAAGTGTCAAGAACAATTTCAATAAAAGAAAGTAAAGATAAAAGTATAAAACCAGACATCCCAAGAGCTAAGTCATTAATGAAAAGGAGAATGAGAAACCAAAGAAAAGGCGCATACACTTGCATGAAACGGTCACCTCTGCCTGGTTAAACTGTTCTTCAATAGGGAGTAGCACAGAACTTCAGAGTAAGTGTTCTTTGAAAATTAATCAGTTCCAGGTCTTATTCAGAAATGTTAATGTAACATATCCCAAATATGTGCATTTCATTGCTTTTGGTATCATATATCCTGGTTCTGAAAACAACACTATGCACAAGTGTTTCATTTAAGAGACCTTAACCATGTGTAATTTTTTAGGATTATTTTTGAAGAATTTCCTTAAAGTTTTGTTTTGTCACTTTCTCTAATATTTTTTTTTCTTTAAATCGTGTCCAACCTCCAAGGCAACCTTAATAAAGTCAATTAAATTATACAGGTGGTAAGGACAAAAAAATGCAGTCTCTGGATTTCAACCAGTGGCGACACTGGTCACACCATTAAGCCTGACACAAGAACCTTTTAATTTAAATGTAATCTCCAAAAGACTAAATTACCAGCAACATGTTCTCATTAATTCCTGTAAGGGATGCTCAAGCTTTGACCCCTTATTGTCCTCCTTATCGAGAAGTGGCTGAGTCATAGTATTAATAAGCCATCACTCATTTAAGTGGTCATTCACTGCTGGGCGGGGAAAAGATAGGCTCATCCTTTTGAAGTGGGAATAGGCAAGCAAGGCTGCTGTAATAGGCTGTGATTATTTTCACTATGAATGCTCCTCCAGCTTTCAAAAATTAAAAGGACCACTCATTTTCCTGCTTGAGTATTTCTCACACTGGCAAAAAATGAACACTTTGAAATGTAAATGATTTAATCTTTGCAAACCCCTGCTTCAGAGGGAGGTACAGCTTCATTTACAAAATGAAGACATTTTAGGAAATGATTATCATTGTAAAATTGAGGCCAGCAGGGAGTCTGAGTTCAAACTCTTAGAATATCAGCAGTGTAACAAGTTTGATCTTCCTTACTGCATTGCTTGCATTTGCTTCTCTGGGTTCCAGCAGAGAGCCATTGTCAGTCCGAGCTTGTTCCCACTCATTTCCCTTGGTTAAATAAAATAGTTATGCTTATTATTTAGAGTTAGTCCAATAAAATTCAGGGCAAGACTAAAAATAAAAAAGGAAGTTCAAACTTATTTTGATTAGTGGATACACCATGTGAACATTCAACTTAGATAATTAAAAGGGTGAAAGCACTAAAGGCATTTTTTTTAATTTTTTTTTTTTTTTAATTGCATAGTTCAGGCAGTAGCATCAGGCAGTGTTCCTATACTGTCCTACCAATGCTTGGGAAGGAGACCACCCATAACGGTGAGAGAATATTTCATTTAAAATTTAAACATTAAGTCCTTAATCTCTCTTCTGCAACTTCCAAATAGAATGACAATTATTGTTGGTGGCAGGATAGGGTTTTATGCTATCAGTAAGGCTCACTATGAACTGGTAGAGATGATAAATTTGTATCACAAAGACCAGATGGTAACAGTTACCATATGACAACAGCCATGGACATGAACTACAGAATCTGACCAGTATGAACACTGATCTCTCCACTGATGGGCATTTCAGCTGAAACTGATGGAAAACTATCAGAAACAATGATCAGTCAGTGTGAAACAAATCTCAGAAGCGAGGAGTTACAATATGTTATTGGTGATCTTGAGATATAAGTTAATAATCTTTTAATCAGTGTTATCTACTAATTTTCAGTGGAGTTACTTATCTCTCTGCCATTTCTGAAGAGCCAGTTCTGTGTCTCAGCCTGATACGCTGAAAAATATAGCTTAAAATGAACATGTCAATATGCCAGTTTCCTTACAAAGATCCTTGCTACACCCTTGAAGTTACACTGAAAACCCCTTCAACAGCATGGATGAAACTCCACAGTTACCCACCTATCTACAACATATAAGAGAAAAACACCAAATTAGGCAGTATTTAGTATCTGTCCAAACTTTTGTAAGAGGAATAGGTAAGAATGAAGGGCTGCTCATATTCAGTGCTGTATAGTTTGAAGTAGGCCTAAAAGCTGGGAAACTAAACTTGCATGATGCTTTTCCAATCTAAACTTACAGAGGTTTATCTTCAGTAATGATGAAAAGCAAAATATTAGCAGTGGTTTTTCATGTTCCACAAAAAGAAGAGAAAAAAAGCATGCTTCTATAATGAAATCCCACAAGTTTCCAAAATGTCCAAAATGCAGGAAAAAAGTTAAAATATTTCAAAAAAGACAAAAGAGAAAGTCTGAACAACATCCAACATATCCAGTCTCATTCCTTTTTTTTTTTTTTTTTCCCTGAGTTTAAGCAGGTGTTTTGTTTGTGTGCAGTGAAGTGTGAGGCAGCTGTTCTCTCTGAGGTATGAAGGACTCCATTATAAGCACCACTCTGCTCCCCTTCCATGGCACGTTTGCAAGCTGGGCAATTGCTGCGGTGGAAAAAAGCTCTACACCCTTCCCTTTGGGGCAGGACTTTTTCTTAGTGGAAGTATATACCTGGCAGGTGCTGCAGATGCAAAATGAGGGAGTGTGACCAGAAACAAATGTGAGAAAAAGTCACATAACATAAATTGAGGTTTTAATGCACATGCTCAAGCATATCTTCCTGACTCCTGGAGACTTTATGTGAGTTCTGGATGACAGTGGCCTGAAAACTATTTAGTAGAAGACTGACCTTTTACTGTGAATATTACTCCATCAGCTACTTAAAGGTATCTAAAAAGTTTTAGATTTGAGGCTTATAATAGAAACCAGACTGTGAGAGGGTCTAGAGCTGGATGACCATAAAATTAAGAGTATATGTGTTTTGATGAACTGACACTGTAACAGATAACCAAAAGCTATTCCAGATTGTAAACTCCCTGGGACAAAGAGTACTCACTCATTTATACAAAAACATCAACACACTGCTTATGGGGTAGTAAGGTGGTATCCCTCAGCCCCTCACCATCTCACACCCTGCAGGACAGGGAACAGAGCACAGGAAGGAGGAAGGATTCAATGCAGTAAAACTTTACTGAGCTAGAAGGGAAATCCAGGAAATTCAAGCATTCTGAGAACTGAGCTTTTAATCAGACTGTGACTTTAACCACAAGAGAATTTATATTATTATGATTAACTCTATCCTACTTCCAACAATGCTTAATGTTATGGCTCTCATTTTTCTCAGTTGAGAAAGTGTAACGCATCTTAATGAAGTTTCTCAGAATATCAAAAAATTAAGTTCAGATCACATGTACGAGCACAAATGCTGCATGTACCATTAAACCTGGGATGGTAGCTAACAATGGTACTGTTTGGATTATGCTTCTTTAGCTCCACATTCTGGGCAACTAATGCAGTATTCTACACAACATTTCTGAAGAAGCTGAAATCAGCTCTGTATGACAACTTCTGCAAGTTACGAAACTGGGAGCTTAGCTGCTTGCCTAGAACTCTTTAGGAATGATCTGCTTTGAACTACTTAACAAATACTGTGCTTTGTCATTAACTCATTATCTCTGAAATTCCCACAAACTGCTTCCAAGTAATATTCTCTTAAGTGACAGATATTTTACACATTAAATCTATTTTTTCATGTTAGCCTAATGAACAAGAAGGCTGATGTAATCCACTGGAGGAACATATATTCCAGTTTTCATTCATGCTTTAGAGTATTGTCACAGTTCAGCACAAAGGAATAATCTGATTGTTTCTCATAAAGCAAGAACAAATCATGATTGAAGGATTTCTTCTATTTAAAGCTATGCTTTGCAAAGCCTATTGAACTTGTTAGAAGAGTCATCTCTGATGCGTACACTAACTACACAAAGCTGCTGCACAGCTGCCATTCAACAGCTAATTTAGTACCAAAAAGCCAATATTGCTGACTTGCAGATTACAAACATCACGAGATATTAATTTATTTATATTTAAATCAGGCTAAAAGATTAAAAGAACTTTCAGTAGATCCATTGACAATTAAAATGAGTGTGAGTTTGAATTACTTTTTTGCGATTTGCTACAGCTGGCATTCGAAAGAGCTGCCCCCAGAATGATGCACAGCATTTGCCTTTGACAAAGTAATGCAAAATCAGCGTAAGTAGGTGAAAGAGCATTCGATTATATCACCTCGTAGGTCAGATGGAAAATGCAATATGTATTTTGATTATCAGAAAACAGAGCGAAAGGCAAAAAACAGGTGCTGGGTGATGCAGACTGCAGAGGGAGGGGAGGAGAGAACTGCAGCGCACCCCCCGCACTTCCCCCCCCCGCCCCGGTCTCTGCGGTCAGACTCTAAAGCGAGCAGGGGCGGTTCTCATAGGTTTGACCTCTGGGCAAAGATAACTCTTTCATACCCCCTGTTCCACTTTTCCACTTTGTATCCAAGTCCTCTGCTGTAAAATGTAAAACCAGCACATAGAACATACTGCTTTGGAGGTCTGCCACTTGCATTCAGGCAACCATTTGTACTTTTGCAGGCGTAATCAATCTCCTGTTGCTATCAGCAGGGGAGTGGAGCTTTGCTGCTTTATGGCTTAAAAGTAGTTTTGTGCAAATTCTACTTCCCTCCCCCCTCCCTTTAGCTCCACTACTCGCAGGATTTCCAGGGACATGGGCTAGAGCTGAGAAAAGAAGCTTGTTTGACTTAAGCACAGAGGGTTTTTTTGTGTGTGTGTTTATATTTTCTCTGCATCTATTAAGGGGTGAGAGGGAGAGACTTCATTTATATGTTAATATTAGCCGGCACCCTGACTAAACTGACAGAACTATTTCATGGGAAGCTGACAAATTTTGTCAGCTAGGCTATCTTTCCACATCTCAATAGTGGCAATAATCTTGATTAGCAAAACAATTGGGGGCCAAAGAAGTCCTGCTGCTCCAAAGACCCTCTTCTCAGGTTACAGTTTGCTAATGTGATGAATCCAGAGAGTCCTTCAAGCTTGAAAAAATTCCCCAAAGCAGCTGAATTTAGGCAAATGAAGGGAACCATTTTGGAAGCTGGACAAAAGGGGTTAATTTGATCGACCATGTCTCCATAGTCTTATAACAATCATTTACTTAACAAGCATATAGAGAGTCATTCCATGGAAACTGGTGGAGTTAACAGAGGAAGTTCGAATAGAATATCTGTTTATCCCAGATGTGTGGGAATTTTAGCCAAAAAACACCACCACAGAATTGCTGCCTGCAGTATAGATTCTTACATAGAAACAACAGCAGAACTATAGAGCTCTAAACACATCATGTAGGCCTTGCCTATAAAGCAGTACAAACTTCCTGGTTTTATTAGTTTCTTGCATTGCTAATAAAATAATTAGAAATTAACTGTTTAAAATAAATGAATTTAACAAAAAAAGATTTGCGTGGTCCTGTTTTCAGCACAGTTTACAGCACCTATTTCTGTCTGAAAACATAAGTTATTTTGTAATATTTTTTGGCATATTGATTCATCTACATGCTGTTTATTGCATTGTTATATAACGAGACATTCTGAATTATGTTTATGCATCTCAGCTCTGGTGTGCTTCTTCTAGTGGAATTATGCTGCATTTGCTTTAAAAACAGAACAAAATGGTTACTAGAATTCTAAGTAGATGGAAATTTACTTGGTCCAGGTCAGCATAGAATATATAATCACAATAGCCATCTTGGTTTTGCGCCCTATCCCACACTTATTTATGCATGTAACTAATTTATAAATGTCTCATAAGTTGATCTAACAGACCTACTATTCATGAGATAGATTCTGTTTATTTCTCCGTTTGGTGGCTGATGCAATTTGCAGACTTGCATTCAAAAGTTTACAATAAGAAACACTAAACCATTTCTTTTCACAGAGTCTCCTATTTTTGGAGTAATTTCTTTGTCCTGTTACTGAAATAAAAATTACCATTTATATCATGTTTTGTAACGCTAAGGGATTTGACCTAGTGTATACACACTGGTGAATATTAGCTTAAGCACACATTTTGCCGGACACAAATACAACTTCTTAAAAAGTGCTGAACTGATCTGTCTTTGATGGGTTTCAGAACAAGACCTTCCCTATATGTTCTGCAAGTATGAAAGAAGGGCTACTTTCCATGAAGAATGAGAGCAAGAGGAACTCTGGCATTTTTGTTTCTTGTTCATTTGTATGTCTGTGGCGTTATAGGTGCCATTTATCAGGCATCCGCTCTTTTAAAGATGCTAGGTATGATCGTGGGGCTTTTGATACATTCATCATACTCCCTTTACACTTCAAAATATTTTATTGATAACTTTGAATCTTTGATGAAAGTCTCCAACTTAGTTAACTTTAATGTGAACAAGTAAATTTTCTTCAATTTCATTCAAATTCATGATAGGATTTGAATGGGAACAGGTTTTAAAAATTTATTACTTGCACACTGAAGATAAATACATGGACAGAAAGATTTATCCAGATTTGGTCCATAGTTGGCATACTCTTTCACAGGGATAGCAGTCAGGAAAGAGAGCATGCAGAATCTCCACTCATAAAGAATCTCCAATGTTTACACTAGCATAGATTAATGTTCACTGATACTTAATTTGTAAGATGGATATCTGAATTGTAGCAGCAGAAGTTCCCTACTTCCCTTGAAATCAATGGAGTGCCTTTAAAGAAAGTAATACAGATTATTCAGAAATACTCCAATGGCAGTTCTAATTTTGCCCAAGTTAAAAAGTTTACCCATAATGTGGCACACTTGCAAGCAAATGAAGCAGACTTACAACAGTTTTCTTCCCCCACCCTCCCTTCCCAATATTTGTCGGAAAACTCTGCACACAGCCTCTATTTTTCACCATTCTGTGCTTTCAGATGTCCATAACTGGATTAATTTTTTAGAAAGCTGAGGTGCTCTGTTTTATACCATCTGTCACACAGTACCACAGAGAAAAAGGAAAAAAAAACATTTTATGACTAACATCAAACTGTTACATGATCATTAAGAATAATATATTTTTTATCATATAGATCTCTCTCTCTACACAAAAATACCCATTTTCTAACTCAATTAAGACTGCTTTTGACAATAGCACAGGCTACAGTGACAGTAGCTGCAGAGAAGTTACACAGCCCTAATGACATGAGGCTGACAAGGAAGGACCTCATTCTCGGTCTACCTGTGCTGAGTAAGAAATTTTTTTAACTTCCATTTGTTTAACCTTTCAGAACAGCAGACAACATCTAAATCTTAAGTTTTAACCCAAACAAAAGCTTCTTTATAGCACCACACTCGATTTGCTTTGCTTCTTTTCAGATAAATATGGTACAAAATTTCAAACAACTCCTAAACTTGAAATCTTTTGTACAACTTGAGTGGGCCAAAACTGTGATCCTGATTATGCACAACTTAGATTCTAGCAATGACTCATCAAGGCTTGGAAGCTGTCCCTGGAAGAAGGACTTCCCCCCCTGCCCTACAGCCAGTGTCACAGACAGTTCACTGAAAGGCAATGTGCTCTGGTCTGCATGATCACACTCAAGTGCCCTTTCCGAGGGATCTTGGCAAAGATGGAGACAGCCTGGAGATGACACAGTGCCTTGGGGTTAATTTCTTTAGCAGCAACTTGTGATATAGGATATTTCCTTCCACATTTTTGCTTTTCTTTATGGAATGAGTTGAGATAGTGACTGGGCACAGTTCTTTTCAAACTGTAATCGTTCAAATGACAGTATATGTTCTCTGATCGATGCTTTTTCTATTGAGACAGACAGCCAGACAGCATCCCACCGAAGGTTTTGTTTAGGCAGGATATCCAAAGCTTCTGTCTGTGAAAAGATTACAACTAACATAGGTACTAATATTGCTTTATGCTAATTTTGCCCCCTACTGAGATGATTTCAAAAAGATCATAAGTGAAGAAGAAACTCACATTAAACGCTGACATAAATGCTTTGCACAATTATAAGAAAAATAGCTTTGGTCTGGTTCCAAATATCGTCAGCAGGGTGAACACAGAGGGCAACATTTAGTTATAGATTAATAATCCAAAGTACAAATAGTTCTGAACAAATAAGAAAAACATAAACCCACAATATTAAGCAAACCAGGGGACAAAGATCACTCTAAATCCTCAGAGCTATATTATTTTTAAGTGGTGACACAAACTATACAGAGGTCTTTGAACTCTGTGATGTCAATATCAAGGTGAATCAGCCTGAATCATACATGCCACAAAGAGTTATGAAATGTAAAAGCCAAGTAAAGCACATGGAGTTTAAATGAACAGCAGTGAACTCACTGAACCAGAAAATGAACATTTTTTCAGAAGCTCTCATATTCCTTGAAGCTCAAGAGTACAATGCCAAGTTATACATCAAATAATCTAGAAAATTTCACAGGAAAGCAAATAAACTATAAAATTCTGTTCTTCTTATGGTACTGTAATATGTTAAAATTACCAGATTCAACACTCTCTGCTTGTAAGACTACATCTAAAATAAGTAACTGATTGTTCACTTATCTAAGAATAAATGAAGAAAACAAAAGAAAGTAGGATTTCTTCCACCAGGAAAAGACTTCTCTGGATAGACAAATTTTGAACTACCATATGAACTGCAACTCACCTCACATAGTCTCATGTTGCACTGTGTTTTTCAATGGCTCATCCTATAGCTCATGCATCATTACCACTGAAGAATTATTCTGAGTTAAATGTACCACAGGCCAGAACACTACATAAAACCTGCTCCCCCACTCTTCAGTGAAGAACTAAAGATAAATATGTGGTTTTGTATAAAGAGTTGAATTTCACCACAAATTTTGCAATACTTCTCAGAGAATAATTTTGTTATATCACTATTCCTGGGTATAAACAATTTTCTGTCATCTGTTGATAACACCAGAATGGTCATCCATCTATCATTGTAACAAACCTATTTTGTCAGAAAAGGTTGTTAGATATCATACAATGAATGCCTAGGCTATCACATTAACTATTATCTATCCACCCCAGACAATCTGAAGACTGTGTTTCTCCTCTAAAAATTAAAACATACAGCATTGTAGATCTTTGGTCACTGGCACATAAAAGCATTCCCATTATACCAGGGTTTATTTATAAATTATGCTTCCTGTGGTTTTACCTGCTCCCACTCCAACATGGATGTTCCTTACTTTATGATCATTAAAAAAACCCACAAACAAACAAAACCCAAAAAAATCATATTAGGATTGATACACATATATCATAGAGCCAAATAATTTTGTGCTCTGGATTTATACACAGATACTTTCGTTACTATTGTGGTTTACTTCCTATCTTTCCTCAGATCTGTTACCTAATAATATTTTATGTAGGTGAGGTGTCACAAAAATGGCTATAACCCCTATTGAAATATAAACTCTGAACTTGCACAACTGTGCATCTTCTTTAACAGTAGCAACTTTGTCACTTTTCCAGATGTTTTTCTTTATGGATGTATCTATTTTTGCCATATAGAGAAATAGAAATACTGAAAACAGTTAAATAAAAATATTCCATGTTTACATTTTGATGTCAGCTTCCCAAATCTATATTTTTTAATAAAACATCATAAAGAATGAAAGAAAAAAAAGAGGGGGGAGAGGGAGAATTTTTCATGCTTTGAATTTACACAATTTATACCTGAAGATTTCCTAAGCAGTGTGATGTTTGGTAACATTTGTGCCATAACTGAAACTTTCCCGTATCCTATCAGATTTCATTCCCTCACGTTTATGCCAACTGTGCATTGTGCTAAATTTTTATTACCATATAACACGCAAAGCAGCTTCCTTTTATTTTATAAACAAATTATTTCTTCAAATTCTTGATGAGATATGAATCAAAGTTTGGTTTTCAAGATGAACTATTCATTAATCATAAACAAAACATGATTAAACCAAGGACACATCAGTGGATATTGTAAAAATAAAAGCTTACACAAGCCTCTTATTTAATATTAACTTCATTATGTTTCTATGTGAATTCTGGGAAGTTGGTTATCCCAGCTTAAAGTTAATATTTCCTCAGAAAAAATTGTATCATGTGATTATTCTTCATGTAGTTAGACAGCTTTATACATGTTAATGGTTAAACTACTTCACAAATGGCACTAAAATAGAAGTGCAGAAAAATTATATTGATTCTTTGATTTTTGTATTTGAATTATACTGATGTGGGCCAAAGTTTATAGTGGGAAAATGAAGAAAATATATTCCGAGGAGCATATGCTCCTTAATTGGAACTACACATGACACAGAAGTGAAACTCAAAGGTAATGTATTTGCTGTCCTTAGATCTCAGGATGATCTGCAGGCCAGGCTAGCTCCCACTTGCTATTAAGAGCAGTTCTGTAAACTCCTCTGTTTATTTTCTTTTTAAGAACTTGACCAATCAGTTGAAACAATATGCAAGAAAAAGGGGTCATACCTTTGACAGTGTTCATGGTTTTTCGCTAATAAGTGGGTGGCTTTTTGTTTTTTGTCGGGGGTGGGGGAGGGGGATAATAAAGAAGGAACTTATCAGTATGACAACTGATAAAGTAATAGTTTGCATTCTGAAAACAGTACCTCTAAATTGTACCTATTTTACACCCACTTTAAATTTAACAAGCCTCAGGTTCTTGCACGTGAAGGATTTCTCTCCCACCAGAACAAATAAAAGGTCAAGTAAAGACTATTGGAGCTCTGGGAGAAGTTACCTGATCTAGATGAAAATATCAGCGGCTTAAATCTGAATGCACTAGCAGAGAGACTTGAACCAACAGAAGTCACCATCTACCTTTCAGGAACGTACCAAAGGAACAAGCTTTCCTTTTGGATAGGAGGCTTTGTCCTTTTCTTTATTCTTTGAAGGAGATGCAGTTAAAAAGTTTTGAAGGCATATACAGGAAACCATAAAGCAGAAACAAAACACCCATATCTCTGAGTACCTACCCTTTCAGGAATCACTGACAGTCACAGTTACTAATGAAAATAGTGAACAGACTATTTTTTTTCTCCCAAGAATATATACATTATACTCACAACATGCAACAACAACAAAAAAAAACCAGGTTGCCTATAACTCTGACAGACACACTGCTATAAGGCTCAGGTGAAACAAAGCATTTAGTCTTAGGAAGCACACCTAGCACCACTCCTAATTCAGGAATCTATATTCAAAATTTACAGTGAAATGAAAAAAAAAATGGAACTGGTAAAACCTTCAAGTGAATAGATACTAAAAGTCAGTGTGACCAGATAATGGCTCACTGCTTTATCATCCATGTATTAGCATACCAAGTTTCATGCAGGTGGTTACTCTGCAAGGCTACGTCCAGCAGTCACAACATTTTCATACCTAAGATATCTCCTAGATTCAACAAAGCCAGAGAGACTATTCAGTTTTATTAGCTAGAATGTATGTTTTAAGGAAACATCATGGTTAACTGTATAGGAAATAGGACAACTGAAGATCCAAATCAAGAAAGAAATGTGCAGTCTCAGAAAAGTTTGGTCCCAGATAAACACAATACAGGTAAGACAACTGTGTCCTTACTTTTCAGGGGCCTTTAAGTATTGCTCCAAAGACATATATGACTTAAATGGAAAAAAAAAAAAAAGCAACTCAAAAGACAGTGTCGCTTTGTATCATGACATTCATGTTCAAGTGTTCCGCAACTTATCTGAAGAATTGAAGTCCTGGAAGGGCTGCTATAGTGTCTTTTCCTATATGTTATCCCCTCAACCTCCATCTGTTAATAATGAGCTACGTAATCCACATGTCATGTGATATAGTCATCAAAAAGTGATGTACCTGCACATAACACATACAAAACAATATGAGAAGATACTTTTAAAAAGAAGAGAGAACCTTAAACATTAATAAGTAGCAAATCTGTCAAATCAAAGCATTTTCCTCTTTTTTTTATAATAGCCTTTCATTCTTTTTATGATTTGTCTTTGAAAGCTCTTAAGCTCTTCCTGTGGATGACAGTTGATATTGTTCTTCCATCCTGCTGCAGACAGCATAAGGGAGGGAGGGAAAAGAAAAAAAAAAAACCTATTGTACAGCTTTTCGTCTCCGAAACATGATTTTTATAATTAATATATACAACTGAGAAAAGAAAGGTACGTTATAATGAAGTGCAATTAAGAGGTGTTTGTTCCTGTCCCACACATAAGATGACTATAATTTCCTTGGTTGTTTAGAAGTCAACCATTATCATTACAGTTCACACATCTACTCTACTTTCTTTTTTTTTTCCCACTTCTGATTTTGTTTATTTTCAATTAAAACTCCAAATAAACATGCATACAGAAAATCTGTTATTCACGTAACATTATCTTTTAATTATATTGTGCAGTGAACATTAAACCTAATGCATATGCACACCTATTTGGATTCAATTTCATAGGCATGAATGAATCTGTCCCTTCTGCATTAGATTTAAATTCATGCAAGGGGGAACAGAATGTGCATTTACCCAGTCTGTATTGCACGTAAACACTGAAGTATTAGTAGAAGAGTAATTTAAATATAATATTTTGTTTAGTTGTTTATTTTAGTCATTTATTTAGAAATTCCAAAAATTCGTATCATAGCTTTCTATTTTAAAATTTGTGATACTATTATTTGTGTTATTATAGTGACTACCCCTTCTAATCTCACATGCACCCGCACAAAGAAATAATCGCTTCCTGGAAGACCTTACAAAGTAAAGATATTAATGGGACAAATCATAAAGAAACAGACAGAGTCAGACTGATGTGGTATTGACACATTTGTTAGCCTTAAATGCAACTCCATTGAGAGGGTTTCTTAACATTTCTATCATGCCTGAAGTTGGAACTAGGCTAGCTGAAGTCACAGAAGATGGAAGCTAGGAGTTCAGGCTCACCTGATAAAGCAGCCCAGCAATGACTGGGGAAGTTCAAAATGAAAGTTGAATCTCTGTTTTAGGCAGAACTGTCATTAATGCCATGTGGGATCTGAACAGATATTATCCAGTTTAAATTTGGAAAACTTACATCATAAAAAACTAAGCTCAGAAGGTGCTATAAAGGACCAGTTGCTGACAAAACTATGCAGACAGGCAAACTGAAAATTATGGCCTAATTAAAGCCTATTAAAACATATAGAAGGATTAATATTGAGTGCAGTGGGCTTCTGCATGGAGGCACTTTACCTCTGTAGGAAGCAGACGTTATTTTCAAGTAAGAAAAGCTTTTTCTCTTTTAGGTACCTCTATGGCTGAACATACTATTTGCTACAATATAACTTTATTATTTTTTTTCCCAGTTTTGCCCATGTGTTATTATTTCTGTGGAAAATTTTGACATAAATTTTAATTCTCTCTATGCACTTGTGCCAATTAAGCTAAATAACTTAATTGCTGGAGTAAATATTTTCTTTCTATTGTTTCTGTTTCTACAGAATACTTGTGAGAAAAATGGTTCAGTTTTAGTTGTAACAAACTAATTCCAATCTATGTAAGACATCATTGCGGTGACTACAGATGGTTTGTTTTGTTTTGTTTTTTTCATTTGTGGCTGTAGTTCTAAAAAGATCTAAGGAGATCAATTTAATTAAATTTTCCATATTGGAAAAATACATATTGTCCTTTTACTGTTTTAGGTTCCCTGCTTATCTTCATGTTTGTGCTCTCTTCCTCTCTTAATATACTGTTCCAACAAGTAATTAGCCTTCTTTAATTGAAACAGACTTGATATAAATTAAGATTAACTTCTATACCTTAAAATTTTTGGAAAACTTTATCCATGTTATCATTCATTTGTTCTCTGTATTAACTGCACTGACTTCTATTTGATATTTTTTTCTGACTTTTAATACTGCTTTGTTCAACTATTAAATGGATGGAAAAGGCTTTTCTACTACTCTGAAATATTTCTTGAAATTATGCAATAGAATATACTATCAGGTTAACGTTATCTGCTGTTGATATGGTATTTTGCATTGTTTCCCCTTTATCTTCTGTTTTATATTAGAAGAAGTCATAAAAACTTGTATTGCAAAAAGCCAACAATTCAACCAGCTCTATTCCAGCAGTTAAAAAACTTCAGTTTGCCAAAGCACGGATCTTATCCCAGCTGCTCTTTGGTAAGATGTGTTAGAGTGACCATACAGATTTCTCACTTGCATGATGAAAGACAGACTTGGTGGTATTCGTACTTTATTCATTGATTATAAGCTAGGAGCCAGCCAGAGCCACATCTTTCAACAGCTATAGAAGATTAAAAGTTATATTTTAAATGTGAGCATACAGCACAGTTGAAAAAGTTTCCAGTCTTGCTGATTTTATCCTTTGGGCTGCACAAAACTCGTAAAAATAAGAAAAAACCTTCCTATCTCAGTCTCCTTTCTAGACTTCACAACCCCTTTATTAACCCTTCCTTTCTTTTCCTTTTCTATTTTATTGGGAGTCATCTATAAAACATCCAGAAGTTGTTGAAAGGAAAAAACTGAAACTGCACGAGATAAACAGCAGCTGCTCAGTGAAGCTGCATGCCGCCTGTACACAAAACTTCAATTACTAGCCTTACTGAGTTCAAAGGGATTATTTCTGTGAATAAATGTTCTAGTGTTCTAGCGTGGGCACAATCCTGGTCGAAATGGAGCAGTGAAAGGGGCTTTGCTCCTCCTCTCTCTTCCCTTTTTTGGTGAATTTCTCTTTGAATATTTACGTGCTGCTTGCTGGATTATCTTCCAACTCCTCACTTCTGTAACAGTATGGAGCAGACCTCTATTATGCTATTAATCGGCCTTAAAATGTCTTACCATTTGTCCTATAATGACAGTAAATACGCACTGAAAATTCAACATGCCAGAATGACAAGTAGTGTAAATCACATACTTCTGATTAAATTCATACCTTGAAACATTCCACTACTATAAATCATATTGTTCTAAAGAAGAGATATCACAATGCATCTTCACTCCTCCTCCTTCCAAGGTAGTCTTTAAATTCAGGCACAACCCACAGTTCAAGTTTGCTTTGCTTAGGCTCTAAATACTCCCTGAAACACAGCAGGAGGCTCCTTTAAAGCAGTTGAGATTGGTGGGTGGATTGAGAAGGCATGAGACCACAATTATACCCCATTTCGGTGATATGTCTGGAGCTGTAGTGACTCCAGACAAAGAAGCTCAAGTGTATGGGAGCTGCTATGTCTTCAAGACAGACTTAAAAATACCTGTCGGAGCGGCAGTTTTCAAGCTATTACCAAGAGCAATTCAGAGAGTTTTCCTGCTGGGAGCCAAAGATGCTACTGAATCATTTACAGCAGACTGTCTGGAGTGTCTGGTTATCAGAGAGTTTGAAGCAAAAAGCTTTAATCTCTCCAGGTAATGCAAGCCTCTAGTCTTCTATTTACTTGCAGGTGTCTACAAATCTTTTAGTTTTCCTCAGGTAGAGCTCCCTCACAGTTTTTTTGATCATCATACTCTGCTGCCTCCGTACTCTGCCAATGTTTCTAAAGTGCACTAGGGGAAATTCATCAGCACCAAGAGCAGATTTGAAATGCTGGAATAGGATTTGGAAGCAGACAGGATCTGACCCATTCAGGTTACCCGTCACATTAACTGAAAGTAGCTACACTCTGCCACTTCTCTAAAGCTAGGAAAAGCCTCTCATACTAACACATCAGCCCCTGGGAAGAGGGGAAAAAAGGCATTCATGTGGTATTCACCAAAAAATGAATTTACTTTTACACCGTGGGAGTCATTTGTACTCTTATGAAACTAAGCACTGTTGAGATCAGCTCAACAAATCAAGACAAATGCTGACTTTATTAGATACATATGTCACTCATTTTTGATTTTGGCTACAGGAGTAAGTACAAAATTAATCTTGTGTATAAAACAACTGAGTCAAAACTTCAATCTTAACAACTACTGAGTGACCAAAACAGCTTCCTACTCCCATTTTCTACTGAAACATGTCAAACACAAGATATTGCAAAAACATGTGAGAAAGATTTCTTGAGAAACCAACCTTGTCTAGGCCCAGAGTAAACAATCAGTCCCTTCCCCTAACTGAGGGGAACTCGGTTTATGGCACAAAAAAGAGTAAACCAGTGTTTGTTGATCCACCAGGACATGAAACTGAGGGCTCAGTCCTGAAAATAAATAAAAAATAATCCTATTTGACTTGCCAATATTTCTTTCTTAGTCAAAATTTGAAACATGCTAAAACCCAGAAATAACAATGCAGAATATACCATGTTGTTATGTAAACATTCTAGGCATACTTCAACATAGAGAATGTCATGTGTAATAAAAATGAGTTTATCTACTTGGCCCTGGAAGACTTGAGCTGAATCTTTATTTCAGCATCGCACGTCACCAAATACACAGAACAATTTGATACAGACAGCTCAGAGCATACCAACAAAAATAATCAGACATCTAGAAGAATCAACAGGAAAAACTGAAGGAGTTGGGGGACATTCATTCTAGATAAGAGTAACAGAGAAAGCTTTCAAAACAATAAAATTTCACTGCAAAGGACATAGTGATATTGGGAATGAAGACAACTGGTTTAATGGGAAATAGTCAGGAATTTAGTCAGTAAGGGTCAGGATAGACAGTGGGACAGAACACAATGAAGGGATAGCTACAGTTAACAACATGAGGGAGTGATGAGACAAGCTGTGTGATCTCCATCACTGGATTATAGGAATGTAATAGGCACCCACCCAGGGCTAGCTGCCACTGTGTCTGAGCAGAGGAATGGCATCAGTGGCATCTCACGGTTCCCTTCAGATACAAGATTCTCCTATCCCAGAGCTAATGTGGATATTTGAATTGATGAATATCGATATATTGCAGTATTTTTAAGGGGAAGCTGCCTGACAGAAAAAGGAAGTCTCTTTTAAAGTCTATCCTACCTGCAACAGATTTTGATGAAATTATTTATCTAAATCTATACATTCATAGTTTAATTTATCAAGGATAAACATTATTGATTTAGATTGGGATTTGATTTCCCTAAACACATTTAAAAAGTAAAAAATAGTCCTGACATATAGAGCTAATTTTGTGTATAAACTGTAATTTGAGTCCTAAATCATGATAACAAAAATCCTTTCATTTTTCTTCTTGCATTGAGGATCAATATGGATCGAATTATAGAACAAACTGCAACCATGTCTCACAGACATTGCCTTTATTTTCTGAAGCATATGTGACTTTTCTGTGTGCTATCTTTAGCATCAAGTTGTGCAGTAATGTAGAGGTTAATACATATAGTGAGACTCATTTCACACAAATATCTAGTTTTCAAAGCAGGCTCCCAATGCTTTTCTACAGCAACTCCATGTCTCCAGTGGCCAATAAAATAATCAATGGAGCCAGAGCTCACAGAGACACAACTTGCTTTTGCAGCTATTCAATTTAAAGATATTTTCTTCTGACAAATCCTCTCATCAAACTTCCTCTCTTTCTGCATTACTAATACCTGCTATACCAGAGCACCTTTCAGGTTTCAAATGTGTAGATATTCAGTAAGCTTCACAACCTTTGTGAGGTAAGCACCAATTTATTATCTCCCTCTGAAGAGCAAGAAAATGTTTACATTGTGGAAAAGTTGGATATAAAGTTTTCTTCTGAAATCTGTATCACAGACCTATGACTTAGGTATTTGTGGTTTGAAAAATTTGTAACTTCATTTTTGTACCATCTGTTTATTTACACTGGAAGCTTTTCAGTACGCATTAGGAGCACATCACTCATCATACGCTCTCATTTCCTCTGAAAATTAGGTGTTTTTATTTATTTATAAAAGCTTTATTGCTGAGCTGCTTCTAATATATTCACCTAATCTGTACAAGAAGAATCCTAAGTTTGAAATGTTTAAATAGTCATTCAGTGATCTGAATATTTGTACCCATTCATGCAAATGATAAAGTTTTTCACTTCAGTGAAGGAATATCACTTGGGTATACTATGAGCATTAATGTTCTCACAACTTGGTTTCAGCATGTCACACTACTATAAATATTTCCATAAATGGTTTTGTCTATCAACGTGCTCTCCAATTTTACTTTTAAGAGGGCATATGACAGTTTTTGTACTAGCTAAAGTACCAAGAATATGAAATTATGGATTAATTGGCTTAGTTGAAATAAATATGGTAGTTTTAACCTCAGTGAAGCTAGGATTTCTTGCTGGCAAAGATAAAAAGCTTATAACACTCCAGAATTTGTCCCTAATGATGGGAACAGAGTATCTCTGCTGGTCAGATTTCCACAGTGAAATCCCAACTTCCACTGGCCCTTAAGCATAGGGATATTATAAACTTAATTCTTTGCAAATCCTTTTATTAGCAGCAAGACAAACATTAAGAAGTACTCAGAATACGACAGATACAGACACCAGAAAAATACAACTATAGATGTTGATGTCAGCTTTGACAGCTACACTGCTGACTGGCATGTGCATGTTGACAGCTGAAGATGAAGGGCTAAAGTAGGAGGAGAAAAATATTCCAATTTGATTTAATTGATGCAAATGACTAAGACATAAGTAAACTATAACACGAGCTATGAAACAGGAACACCAGATGCATGCAAATTATAGTACTTGTCAATTTTTATACTAAATATATACTAGCAAGTGATCAAAGTTATCCCCTCTACCTGTAAGTGTATTGTTTAAATAATTCTAATGAAAAGTACTGCATTTACTAAGATGAAAATGAAAGACCTAAGATGGTTCATACACCAAAACAGAAATAGCTCATTACATACTGGATCATTTCAGTACCTGTAGCTAGTTGAAAATTCTGTAGCCTAAAAGTTAGTTGGGAAATATACTCTAGGATAGCTATTTTGCTATACTTCAGGGAGCAGCATACTTTTCCTAGATTTATCCCTCTGCTTCCCATTATCCCTTGTTTATAAACAAATTTCCTAATTCAATAGTTTGCAAGCAGGAAAGCAAGAGAGATATTTTCTCTTACTTTGTTTTGCCCAGTGCTGCCTGATAGACTCTTCTGGCCAAGGCAAGTGCTTGGAGATCTTGCAGAACTTTGGCAAAAATATGAAGGTTTCTGAAAGATTTTTCTGAAAGTGCTGCCAAATTTGTTCAGCAGTTATTGTATTTGTGATGATAAAGGAGTACATAATTTCAGAACGGATCTACATTGAAACCTATTAAAATACCTTATTTATACAGTGTGTTCACCAAAGTAAATAAAGATGAAGCTTTCAAAATCATTAGTTTTCTTACACCTGCAATTCAAATTAAAATCTCAAACAAATAAATTTCGGATTCTTTTAGTTGCAGCTGTCCTGCTTAACACTTATAAAAAAATTACATTCCAGAAACAAAGTACAGGAATTGTGTCAATTTTCTCAGTTATCCAGATTCAAAAAAAAGTTTATTCTCCAGGAAACTAAAAAACAAAATCCCAAACTGTCTCTTTGGCCCAACATAAAATGTCTTCTTGAAGTATTTAATTGCTTGGTAAAATAGAAGCTTCTGCACATTGCAAATATGAGGTTAGATACATGAAGGGAGGGAGGCAGTCTCATAGAAAGTCCAAGAACCCTAGACAATCTGTAAAGGTGGGAGATGATAGTTCAAAGCCTATGCTCTAGATGAAGCCAACAGAATGTCTAAAGCTCCAAAGACTCCCTGACATTTATTTCAGTTCTTCATATAGACAGCTCCCAACATGTACTGTAGCACCAAATACCCACTTCAGTATGGAAAAAAAATAATGTTACAACATATTCTCATGTATTTTGTCACGCTCAGAACAATGTTGTTAGAATTTTTGAATACAGCAGAGAATTTACTCAGTATTTTGGTAATTAAACATATTTTTTTACTTGAGTATGTTCACTGAATTCAACCTGAATTCATTGTTACTCTTAGGTGTTAAGAATCACAATGCTCAATGAATTAGTATTTGCCAGGAAAAAAAAAATACGAGAAAAGTCACTTTGATATCCACTCTTACTTAAAGAATCCTGAATCAAGCCTCTTGGACTGTGTATTTTAAAGATTCATTGTGGAAGAGCAAAAAACTAACTTTTTTTTTTTTTACTATTATCCATAGAATCATCTTCAACCTACCATTCCTGCAGGCATCTCCAAGGTAGCTGATCTATTACATACCCACAGGTAAAGCAGCCACCTGTGGACAGAAAGCCCCTGACAATGCATGCTTCACAGGACAGGCTTTATCTCTAGCCCCTCTTCCTGATCCTGAGCTGCTCCAACACAGGGAGTGCCTAGAAACATCTGGATGGGCCACTGATGCTCCCTTCTCCTTGGGATCTTGCAGTTGGAGGTGTGATTAGGCTGCTGGGTGCCCTTTGATGCTCTTTTTAAAGAACCCTCCCATGGCAAACTTGGACCACGTACATTGTCCATACATGTAAGTAGGTGCAGGAAAGACTGAGACAATTTACCTAGACCATAGTCCACACTCTTGAGAATTTCATAATAAAATAAACTGCCAGCCAGATTGAGTAGTCCCAACTGGGCAAGAGCTTTCTTATTTCTAGGTGGTCTAAATGATCCCTAAGCCTTGCAATATGCTGCTGGAATAACAGTCTTACAGTCTGTTCTGTATTTCTCTATCAATAGTCAGAGGACTTGGAGCTGAAAATTGTTTATGTAAAGAGTTAGATCTCACTTGGATTTGAATCCAAAAATCCCAAGTGTGTGAACAGGGAAACTAAGCATTATCATACTTAGTTTATCATTCAGGTAGGTAAATACCATCAGTCAGAGGGAAGCCTGTTTCATGGGTGCTCCTATTTTGAAGGTCCAGTATTCATGAATGAAAGGTATTATTTCAGTTCTCAAATCTGTGTACAATTTACTATGAAATGTTGATTCATAATTCTTCTCAAGCTTTTAATGCAGGAATTATATGTATATTTTAAGATAACGATACAGGCCACTTCATAAACACTGTCTTTGATGCAAAAGATCAGACAACTGTTACTGGCTTTTATTAGCAGAGGAGGAAAGTGAGGCTTGGCGTCAGCAGACAGACTATTGTATGTATAATATCTGTGACTTAGGTTTGCTCTGAGTTGGCTCCTTTGTAAATTCCCCAGGCTCTATGAAATCTAGACTTGGGGCTGATAAAAACACTGAAAAATAAAAAGGCATCCAAAAAAGCATTTTATAAATGCAGCATATTTTATAAAAAGCAATTTCAAATCTGCTCCAGGTAGACACATAAAATCTTATGAATAAGTTCAAAGCGTGGTTAGAAAACTTTTATGCACTCCCTTAAAATAAAAAAGAATGCATATGCGTGTTTTGGAGAATCTTTGATATAGGTATGTGTGTGCATATAACAGAGTTGGAATTAAATAGTTTCTTCTGTATGAATATGTAAACGTCAGGTTTTGCTAATAAATAACTTTTATTTTTGCCCTGACAAACAGATGCTCCAGCCACAGAACAGATATTCTTATTAAGCACTCTCTACTTGATTCATGGTGCAGTTCATTTTCTGGGGAGTTCTATACGTAACAAGCTAATATAGGGCACTGACCTAGTGGCATACTTGACAGAACCACTCCCTTGTACCAAGAGACCAAACGACCTGGGGTGGGGGTGGAGGGGATGATAGCCAGAGAAAAGGCCTTGTTTGTGTGAGTTCTGATTCATTAGACCTCCCAGAAAACAACTGTTTATGAGACCTTTACATATTAAATGAAAAGGTGAGTTCTATAGTGGAGTCTCAAAGCAGCAGCAGTGCAAGTGTTGCTATCTTCTCCTCAGCTCAACACCACTAGTGAAACCTGTGCACCTCTAGAGGCATGTGAGGATTAATCACAAGCTGTTGGTAACATCCAATATATTTTTTGACATAACACATCGTCTTTAATTGTTCCAATACTACTTACAACATTGAAATAGATTAGTAATAGTTGATGAAAAAATATTTCATTGATCCTGCTCTCCATCTATCAATAACAGATCTCTTTCATAAGCCTTTTAAATTCCTTGACTAACAAGAGGGAGGGGAAGCAGGCAATAACACGCTTACTCACTACAAGAGGATCAGATTTGTTGTATTCCTGTAGATATTTTTTATATATATATTTTTAATCACAGTTATTGAAAAATCTTACAGTATTGGCTTAATCCACCTAGTATCTAAAGAACAGCATTTTCAACATTCATTTAAGGTAAGTTTCTAAAGTTTCCAAGTTATTTTATAAATTTTCAAACTTTTAAATTTTGTTTTGACAGCTCTAGCCATTAAAACATGGAACTTGCGTCAATGAGTACCACAATTCAGCTACAGGGTAGTGAAAATGCTGAGGCAAGGACTCCTCTCCTAACTAGACTCCTAACTACAAAATCCACAAATCAGAGCCATGCAGTCACATACCTGCCCAGCACATCGTGCTCATCTAAATGAGTATCATTCCAATACCCACCACTCCATTACCAGGTTTGACTGAAGCACCTGGATTTTACTGGTAAAACCTGTGGATATAGAATTGAGTTCCTTATGGAAAAATAGCCAAAGTATCATCTTTGGAATGAATTACCAAGACTTATTTAAGGCATACCAGAAAGAGCCCAGCCTTAGATAAATGCACATTCTAACCCTTCCACGAAAAATATTTTAAACAATAATAGGAATGGGCTTCTAGTTAAGGTACATGACTGAAAATGAAGAAAACTCTTCTCTCTGCTTTGTCCTAGAGCTCATGTGTACTACTGTATAAATCTGTGATTCAAACCATAAATTCAAGAGTGTTTTTCTGGGAAGAAGCAGTGGCTTCTTACTACTGAATTCAATTCCTTTGTTACGGTTACAGTTTTTTCTGAGATTCACCTGAAAAACTGAATCTGGCTTAGAAATGATGAGGCAAAGATGAGCTTTTTAAAGTTACCTTTGGTTCAAGCATCATATTTAGTAAAATATCCACCACTGGGTATGTTATTAACCCAAATTTGTTTCTTCCTCTGAGTTTATCATCTGCCTACACAAAGCCCAGAATAGGATGACTCAAAAGGCACTCGAGCTAGCACAACTTCCTCAAAATGGTCAAATTATGCATTAAACCCACAGTATAAGAAAATGAAAATATTTCCTTACAAAAGAAGCATAATATGATCTTCTCCTTTCTCAGTAATATAATAATATAATATAATATTTCTAAGAAAAAAACAAAATCAGTAAGATGTTTTATGAAAGAAAGAGTAATCATATTTTTTTTGCTGGGACTGAATTGTTGACCTGCTGAAATCAAATTTCACTAGTCCAGAATTTGAGCAAAACACACATAGTTCTCGTTCTTCAGTTATTCCATTTGCTGTGACTGGTGAACAGATACCACACTCAAAAAAACCCAACCCAAACCAAACAAACAAACAAAACTGAAAAAACATTCAGAAAGGCATAAAGTAATACTCTCAGTAAAATAATCCATGACAGTAACATACAGAGCATTTAAAGAGATAGATGAGCAGATAAAGTGAGGTATGACGAGACAATGTAATTTCATCAATCACAATTGCAACATGGCACCCATTGAAACAACATTGGTATGTGGGAGCCTCCTGTAAACAAGGCAAACAGAAAGAAGGGGAATCATTCATCAGTACTTCTGACCTCAAGAGAAAAGTAAAACTATCAGAGGCTGGGAAGTAGCTGTTTAACATCCCTTTATTTACGCCCTTCATTTAGTAAATGTATTAAATTAAACTGCAGATGTTCTTCTGTCAGCACAGCAGGCTAGCTGCAGAGTCTTAGCAGGCTGTTTCCTGATAGAAACATTTTATGTACTGTAAATAATCAAACACTATTTTGTTAATTAGTAAATGAATTCTTTTTCAAAAAATGCTCCAATAGACTCTTTATAGCGCAAGCTACTGTAGTTCCCATTTGCAAGAAATACCTTTCAATTGAGGAGGGAGTGTGCAAGCTCTTTGAAATTGTAGCTGTACAACAACTACTTATCACTATTGCAAACGTTTTTTAAGGTATTATATATTTCCGCAGTACTTCTAGAATCAAAATCACAGAATCTAAACTGAAAAGAAAACCAGAAAGAAAGGAAATAACCCCACCCATCCTTAAGAGAGATATCAGGAATATTAAGCTTATATAATTCATTTCATTTCAAAAAAAGACTATTTTTATTAATGATCAGAGGGAGATTTTCACAATATCAAACAGGAATAGCATACAGGAAGAAAAATTTAAAGACAAAGGTTCTCATCAATCATGCATGCATTCTCATAAGAAATAACAATGGAAGGCTTATGGAAAATAAGTCCATTCATAACTGAAAAAAAAAAGAAAGTCAAACCCAAAGTTCACCAGCTATCTGATAGTTACATTTCATTGCATCATTGTGCTCATTTGTTCCAACTTGCTGGCTCAGTAAAGTTTTTAATAGACAGATGGCTAATTTTATAATTTCAACCCAATTTCTTACTGGACCAACTCCAAAGATCCAGTGTTAGTGTAATGCCATGGATAAAGGTCAACAGAATAAGAGGAGAACATATGCTAATGTCAGCATTTCACGTAGTCTTCTTTAACAGAATATACAGTGCTAAGCTGAGGGATTTGCACTGGCTCAACACTAACACCATATGGGTGGCCTGGTGAAAAGTAATGATGGCCTAAGCATAGAATCTTAATCAGGTACTGATGGCCAATGAATCAAATAGCACCACACAAGTAATCACTAAGTGATTAAAAAAAATTACAGAAGATGTATTGCTGAAATTACTCTTCTAACAAGAGAAGTGATTTTGTCTTAGCTAAAGCCTGTCACATCATTACCTCTTAATCGTAACCTCAATCTTTTTTATCCTCATACAAATCTCTCTCAAATACAAGGAACTCAATTTTTGGTTGCTATGGACATTCATGTGCGTAATGAAAATGTGCTTGCAATTTGATAAGTCTACATTATTTATTGTTAAGGATTTACATAAGGTGCACATGAATCCTTCCAGTAACTGAAAGTATGCAACAGGAAAGCTTCTTGCAGATTTCATAGATGAGTCTTGCTTTACATCTTTTTGAAAGTTTTGTTTAAATTGAAGGAATTGCTTGGTTTTATAAGGTGAGCAAGGCCTGACCCTGTAGCATATGTATAATAATTGTATTAGACATTACTGCTGCACTGGTTACAATGATACTTGGTACACATGGCAGCCTGTACCACTTAGACGTCTGCACTACCTGGATGTAGTAGGATACCTGTATACCCTTCATTTTCTTCTGTAAGAAAAAGTCTGCTTAAGATAGCCTCAAATATAATTGGAACTTGTCAGCAGCAAAGATGCGTGAATGGTTAAACAGAACCCATTTCCCTAAAAAAACCCCACCACAAACCCCCTAAACATTATCCATTAGTTGAACAGTTGCAGACAGTTTCTTTAATAGTGGGGCTTTGGAAATTCCTGAGGAATTATAGCATTGTACCTACAAACCCAGTTTCAAAGATTAGTTTTACTTTCTCATCTCATCTTCAATTCTACAATGTAGCTCACCGGGAGCAGTTTCATGTCACAGCTAAAGCAATCTAAGTAATCTAATCTCAAAAGTGTCTGTCGCTTCCCTTCCTATCTTGTCAACTTAGTGTTTTCAGTTTTTTCCTTCTCTATTTGGTTCAACAGGAGAGATCTAGTAGAACAGAGATAATTTTCTATTGCAGATAGGGGAAAACAGAATAGCTTTAAATTAGATCAGCAAGACGACACATTTATCTCTAAATTAAATGCAAGGTAGAAGGAAAAGTTATGTAGAACTGCCTCCTTCACTCTCAGATTACCATAGATGCTATGTAAAATAAGACATTACAGCCTATCTGCTTAGATCTGCAGAGAAATGAGATTATTTGAAAGTATTAAGCACATAGGTGTTTGGTATGTATACAGCTGTATAGATGATTTACACACATTTAATGGGGGGAGGAGGTGGATATGCAGAAAGGAACTGGAACCAGACTGCCTTTTCTACAAAAACTGTGGAAATCTTATGCAAACAAGCAGTTACAGTTAAAAGAAATAGCTTCCAAAAGTTGACCTTGACACTCAGAGTTCGGAAGTAGTGAGTAAAATGCTAACTGACCTGCTATCTTTGTAAATTAAGGTTTTACATTAAAATTGTATACTTCTATACACAGGATACTGTTTACACTAAGAAACACTTCACCATGTAGATGAGATACCCTCACAAAAGGAGAAAAGAGATTTTAGAAGTGTTTCAAATCCTCTTTTATGAAAATTTGATCAATTCTAAACCAAAGTAGTCTCCGCAAGGAACTTTGTTCCCTAAATTTCACTTCCTGAAAGTGACTACTAACCCTTTCAGGCATGCCCACAGGAATTTATTCAAAACAAAATGAGTAAGTGGAACAAAGCCTAAGATTCTATCTATAGAAACCAGCCTTCAATTATGCAGGATAAAAACCTCAAAACTCAACTTCTGTAAATAAATGTTTCTATCATACTACTTTGAAGAGTTCATTTAAATACCCATAAAGTATTGCATTTCTTTTTTACCCAAGAGGTAATGAAAGTGGATTCCCTTATAGAGAATAGCTCTCTAATTTATATTTAAAATTAATCTAGGAAAATGAGAGACTCATTTTCAAGTGTAAAACCTCTTCATAAAGCTCAGGATCAATAAAAAGAAAAAACTGTTTGTAAGAGATAGAAGTGATTTACAACAGAAAAATCTCACGGCAACTCAAAGATTAAACGAGTTGAGGAACAAAATACTTGTAAGCATTTTAATATTCAAAATTAAATTAACTGTAGTCTTTATTTTTGCTGCTAATATGAAATGTTCTCACTAAATTTAAATATTGTGAAAAAACATTCAGACTAAAAACAAAACACAGCTTAAAGAAATGTCAGACATGTACAAAATTACTGTGAAAGAGGAAAAAGAAGAAAGAAAACCCCCCAGAAATTAGGCCAGTTTTTAGGCTACAAGCCAACTGTTTGCTCTACTTTGCTTTATTTATTAGTTCTTAAGGTATTTAAAACTTGAGCATTAAAACTGGAGAATGATTTGCAAATGAATGCAGTTGCAGTTGTGAAAATATAACTCACAGCTGAATGTGGGTTATTCAGACAAATGGCTGCTTTGTTAGAGGAGGGGAAGTGAAGTTCTGTGTTAATTTATTACAAACTGCAGCATTTCAACCCTGATGTCCAGGCAACAATGTTTTTTATTTCAAGTAATTTATAAGTACTTCCCATAGCACTTAACAGTGATGTCTTTGGCTGTTTCACCATGGTACCAGAGTGTATATGTATTTACTGTGGGAATTTGTTTTTAATAAAACTGTTGTAAGGCATTTTTATTCCTTCTCTTTGTTACATTAGAAACATTCCCTGCATAAGTAATGTATTTTTTTCCTACTTGAAAGGCAGCAGATTATGGCCAGCACTGTATCTGGTTGTGTAAAATAATGACAGGATAAGGGATTTCTTAACCAAAGCAAGTTATTTCACTTGCCATGATTTTACTTTTTTTTTTTCCTCACTTTAATACTGCTGACAGCACATAACTTCTTTAAGGTCCCTGTGTTGGTATAACCATGTCAGTCCCTACATTAGATCTGGTCAACATGAAAACCAAAGACATCGGGGGGAAAGAAATGCAATGTCTGACTTATCAAAAGTAACTGTGTAATTGCACTGTACGTATTCTAGTATTAGAGATTCTGGGAAGAAGGTGTGGATTTTTTTTCATCAAATGCTTTCAAAGATTTAACACAGGGTTGTACAAAATCACTTGGGGTGACAGACTGTCAGCTCAAAAAATAGAACACAAGTGAAAAGCTAAAGGCAGCATACAGGGAATACTGTATAGATGCATATGTGTAAATGCATATACAATGTGTATATACATATATATACATACACTTATAACTCACTCCCCTTCCTTCCCTTATGCTGCTACTTGTGGAGATCTTTCCACAAAAGGTGCATTAATACATCTGTAAATCAGAAATGAACTATCATGACCATCTACTTTGAAGAAGTGATAACAAACCTGCCATGTCAACAGCTAGATCTGTTTCAGCAGTTCTTCCTGCTAACAAACAAAACCCCAAAACTTACAATTAAATTTCATTTACCATCAGTTTAGGTGAATATCCAACCAGTGGGTCTTGCTATACTTTTTTATCTTAATAAAACAAACATGAGTAATATCATCTTTCATATAGGTAAATATATAGTATATCACTCAAAATAGTCCCAGAATATCTTTATTCTCATACCCTTTTACCACTTTTACCAAAGGTTATGTAAATAGTTACAACTTTTACACTAAAAATAATCTTAGTGTAATTTAGTTTAGAATGTCATGCTCCTGAGGCTTTTGCAGAACGACTGCAGCAGTACAAAAATTACAGGCCAGATACATCCTCATTTATATCTTCTGATACTGGGTAGTACATATATATGTATAGAATTTAATTTCTTCTAGCCATAAACTGCTTTAACAAGAATATTTGTAAGTAATACCATAATAAAACTTATGTAAGAGTTGCTTTAAACTTATGTTAGAACAGTTGACAAATATTGAAATACGTGTTTGTTTTCTTAGACAAAGTTAAAGCAGTCAACTGTGGTGCTTCATCTGTAGAGTTTAGAGTCCTACTTAAACTCTGTTTAAGAGGGTTAGATATTTGGCAATAGTAACTATTGTTTAGTTTCCTTTTCTACTTTTTTTTTTTTTTAATTCAAAATAAAAAGATTGCTGAAGTGAAAACCTCAATTCTTCTGCTAGCAGAGTCATACCTGACATTTTCTTGCCCAAATTTGAATATTCAGTCTTTTGTCAGCTACTTCATTTACTTTATACATACATCAAGCCATTTTGACATTATTTGTGGTTAACATACTTGAACATTTGTTGCATAAGAATTGTGCAGAAAAGTTCTCTTTTTTTGGTAAAAAAAAAAAGTTTAATCAGGTTACTTTATGTATTTATCTTCCTCAAAGCTGTGTGTTTGTGTGTGTAGAATAAATCAAGAACAAAATTCTGATAAAAATACTCTCAAAATCCAATTCTGAGAGATATAAACTTTTGCCTCAGAATATAATTACATATTTAACATTTCTTTAGAATGATTTCCATAAAGTAAACCAATGAAAGTTCTCTCACCAGAGAAATCTTGAATCTCACATTTTTTGTAATCTCAGTCATTTTGAATAAAAAGAGATTTAGGGTTTTGTTTGGAACAGCAGCTTATTTTAACTCAAAACCAATTCTTTTTGTTCTTTTTT
>JANIJG010005490.1:55128-81689 GCA_024611175.1 Megaceryle torquata
ATTTAATTGGACAAACCTTAACAGATTTTTTTTTTCCCCCCTTAAAGAGAGAAAATGTTAAGGCTGGAACTTGTTAATTAAGTTCTTTAAATGCCCCCAGCTGTGCAATAAATTTTCAAAGCTGCATAACTGCATTTTATTTTTAAACATTTGTGCCCTTGTTTTTTAGTTAAAATATTTTTGAAAAAAGAACAAACAACAGTAACAGAAAACTTAAGAAAATTCCTATATATATATGGGATGTTCCCAGCTGATAAAAATTGAAAGATGAGAACTTTGCAGCTGAGAAGAAATACATATTACAGGTCTGTTTTCAAGGACTACAATTAATTAATTTATTATAAAATAATTTCACACCTTTTTTTTTAAATAAAATAAAATAAAATCTAAGAATGCTCTGTGTTAGATATAGATAAGATAAAGTATCCCATATAGTTGCTCCACAACAAAATCTTTCTAACATGAGTAAAAAGTTTACTGAAACAACATTATGCAGAGACTTCCACAAATTCAAAGACCATACACTTGGCAGGGTAAGTCAACACAGTTCCTTCTATTATCTCAAAAAATGTCAGTGCCCAGGGTTCAAATCCAAAGGCCTCACAATAAAGAGTATCAAGATGACATGAAAACATGTATCTTAAAATTGTTTCATCCAAATACGTATTTTCATAATTTATAAGCAACATATATGTGTAAAACTTTTAAATGTACCAAAATATTAAACATAAAATTTCCCTACAAAAAAAAAAAAAAAAAAAAAGAGTCACTAAATATATACCTGGCAAGGAAAATTTACTGACCATACTGACCATTATCAGTAACAAACTTCTAGCAAATTTTGGCATCTCAGAAAGTTAGCTAGTGAAGAACAGAAACAGTAAAATATGATTTAAGACAATAAAAATTAGTATCTTCATATCTATCATGTTACAAACCACTAATAGTCTACTGGGAGATTGTCATGTTCTCCCTGATGAAAAGTGCTGACACTGGAGTACCTGAGTACTGATTTTTAGTCATTTTAGTACACACATTCACTCCATGTTGTACAAACGCTCATTGTTCTAGAAGTATAACACATCCCAGCTTTGTCCTTCAAAAGGCTGAAGTATGGGAATTGAGACAGAAACCTTAAATACCATTGGCAAAATATGAGACAATACTTTGCCAACTCTGTAAAAGCAAGTAGGTCACCAAAAATACTTTTGCAACCGCATGTCACAGGTTAGGTTCTTGACAGCTGAGTTCAACAGAATCTGGCTTTTCCAGATTACGAGTAAACTTTGAGACCTAGTGAGGCCAGTCCACCTCACTGAATGGAGGATGTTCTTTGCTCATTTTTGATTCACAAAACATAGTCAAAAACCTGCCATCGTTCTATATCTTGGGGAGCACACAAGCAAGTTTTTGCCTTCCCCTTTTAAGTTTCTAGTATCAGGTCCAATCTAGACCTAACAGACAGTCAAGTTAACAGCTTTTGTTCTGGTATGTTTCGACATACCATAAAATTTCACATTACCGGTATAGAGCCATGGGGTGCACCAAAACCTTGGCATGAAACCACTGAGCACCTGATAGCCCAATCAATATTCTGCATCTCTGCTGCTGATTCCTATCAGAAGCATCTTCAAATGCTTTAAGGTATTGGGAATTTTATGGCTGATTGCAACACACTCTCATGGATCCTACTGACAGTGTGAATAGACTTGCCATTAAAATACTACATTTCTCAACCTACAGTATCTGTCACGTTCCAGAAGAGCAAATGAATTCTCAACTAAAATCTTGTTTATTATTTAAAGCTGTTCTTTCAGCCCTCATATAGCTCATAGAAAGATAACATTTTTCATTAGCAAAATTACAATCAGACATGCAGAAAGGAATGGGACTCATTTTGGAATTGCCTTTTTATAAGCCAGAAACTAACTACTGCATTTTTCCTTTTGTTACAGCAGCTGTCTCAGGTGTTCTCTCTCTTGCACATAATATAACTGATCAGACATTCTGAAAATATATACTTAAGAAGTTAAATGAATGCACATCCTACTGTATTATTTTTCTTAAAGAATTAAAGGTTTTATTTTATCCTAAAAGATTCTTGGCTGAATTTCCATGGTGCACAATGATACATTTGATTCTTTGTGTTTCTAACTAAGTAATGACATAGTTCCTTTAAACCATGAAAAAGGTTGCGTTTGACCAAACAAGAAAGGATGAACTTCTGGGAAATTCTATTCACTGGATCTTGAATTAGACCCAGAACACTGGGACAAATCCTTTCTCTCCTGCAGCCCCCTGCCAAACCTGGCTAATATGCAGTGGCACTGCATTGTTTCCTACTTATTCATTTGGTACAGTAGTATCAACACAAACTGTACTCAACTGCTGAAAGCTTGATTCTCAAACATATGGATATGTTGAAAATTAAATTGCAGGGTTTATTTGAATTTATAGACAGCTCGGTGAATGTATTTCTGAGATACAGTCTCTGTCAAGGAGATAGATGTCACCTGCCATGAGGAACATGATTGTATAATGTTAAAATGCCACATTCTCTTTGTAGGTAATTCTATTCAGTTGTTTCCTGCAAAGATTTGGTAATGAACACTTGAGCATCTGTGGGGTGGGCTTTCCCCACCCCCCAACTTCTCCTTTCTCTCCCCCCTCCCCCCCTTCTTAGGATTTGTATTTCTTTATTAGATATAAAATTGCCCAGATTCTGTTCCCAAGTCCCCTTTTGAATCATATTAATGTGGTGTTTCTACTCTTTTATTAAGATTCTTCCACTTCTAACAAGGGAAATGTTGCAGAACAGAGTAAAGAAAACCCATGTGAAATTACTGAACCTGTGAGGCAAATTATTCTCTAGAGTCAGTCAAAACTGTGAGAACAGTTCAACACCCTTTCAGTTAAAGAGTTGCATTATCTTGTTTGTTTAGATTCAAAGATTTCTTTTTTCTTTTTTAATCATCTAGTCAGTTGTAATTGCCACCCCATTGTATAGCATAAATCCAAATAATCTTTTTCATATATAACTCATTTTCTGAAGAATGGCATCTGGTCTGAAACAGTAGATTATATCATGAACAAATATAAGTAAACAGCTTGCAGGAAATAATTTAGTACATGCAATCCTCATCTCCAGTCCCCACCCATAAATTTTTTTGTTGCTTTTGCAAATTGATTATTTAAATTTTTAAAACACTTTGACAAATTTATTCCATTTGCACATAGTCTGTCATCGTCAACTAACTGTTATTTACTATTTGGAATTTTATTCACTCAGATTAACAGCTCACAAACAGAAGGCTAAACTATATTCTACTTATCTTTGCCATAAATTAAAAATGTGTCAAGCTGAAAATACAACCATTTTTATATCACTTTACTCATACCATAAATAAATAAATACGCCAAACATTTAACTTCAACCAAAACAAATACCAAATAGAAATGTGGCTGGTGAGAATATTTAAAAAGTACTCAAAAACTAGAGTTTAAGATTACTCTACTTGATACAGAGCTCAAAATAGAAAGAGGAAACTATTTGGCAATGCATTCACAGGAGACCGGTTTCTTTTCAGGATTCTTTTACTTGAAGCAAGGTCTAAGAAAGAAAGAAAGTTCTTCTGAGAAGATCAAATATCCAAAATCTTCGCTGAAAGACTGGAGTAAAGACATCTTCAAGAAGCTAGAGATTTTTTGAATGGGGCATCTTCTTTCTGTGGTATTCCTTCAAAAGACTGGCAGTATTTTGCTTGATAAATTGTGAAGGCTCATTCTGTTTCCAAATCACCTTTCCAAATTTCTGATTGTAAATACAGCACAGTATCACTGAAACATACTTCATGCTTAAAAACAGAACATCTTTGCAACAAAACTAAACTAAAAAACCCAAACCTTTACAGGTTACACAGCATAGTGTAGCAGTAAGTACACAATTACCACAGTTACACTGCTTTTCTATCAGTAACTTTAGACAAAGAAGGATCAGAAAATTTCTTTTTCTGTGACTGCAAACTGTTACACTGACCGCTGTGAAGGGTACCTTTGGGTTTAGCTTCATCTAAATGAATTTTTTGTTATTTCCATCTATTTCTTGTCAATTCACAAAGGGGGAAGACTTGAGTCTTGCTTGTAACAACATAGGAAGAAATGAGGCTGTAGATGTATTTCAGAGGTACAATTAAAAAGTAACTTCTAGTTTAAAAACTACAGGAAAAATATTTCTAGAATGCCAGGTATTCACTTTTGAATACTAAATAGCTGTGTAATACCCAAACTGCCCTTATACCCTTGACTCTCTTTTTATATATTAATTTAATGGATGTATTATATTTTTTTTCCTAAGCAATTCAATGAGGACAGCACAGAAAAGAGCAACTGCTCTTTCCTGACTTCTGAAAGCGTGATTTGGCAACACTACGTATCTCTTACGTAGGTGTTCAGGTTGAAACTCTTAAAGTAGATTAAATATTTCTCCTCCTTCTCATGATTTACAGTCTCTGAAATTACTGTCAATCTCTAACAATGCACCCAGCTTTTGGATGGCAGCAGAGCTGCAAACTAATGGTGATATGTTGAAGTGATCAAGTCTCTTACAGATCTGGCAAAATAAATACAAAAGTGAACTCCTTTCTTACCAACACCACATCTTCAAACCTCTTCCAGAAGTAAACAAACCCCCAGATAGTAGGAGGAGGATAGTAGCCAACTATCAGAAGTGAAAATGGGAATCAACTAAAAATATGGAGAACAAACTTCTTCAATAGGCATTTAATTTAAGAAGGTATGCACATTTAAAAAAAAAAAAAAAAAAAAAAAAATCACAAGAAGCTTTCCAAGATGATGGAAAGGTGATTCTGGCTCCCAAATGCATTCCACAGCAGCATGTTTTTCATGCTAACACATTAGCTGTGCCAGCATCCACCCAAACTGAGAAACTGTAATGAAGCAAGTCAGGCAATGCCATCTTTAGAAAGGAAGAAAATGGGCTGGGGAAATGTGATACAGGTAGGCACATCAGGAAACCTTCTTCTACCCCGCTGGTTAATTTTTATTAGCAAATCTCTTGAAAAGCACTATAGTGTATCAAAGGCCTTGATGTTTTTAAAACAAAGAATTTATGGGCACTAGAAATGTAACCTACTTTCCTTTGTTCACTGAAATACATCATCATTTTGTGCCTTGTGGTAGCAAAAGTAATTTAGAGGATCCTGACAGAAATAATATATATATCATTAAATCTGTCCATTAATATGCTCATGGTATTATAAACATAGTGGTTTGTGGATGACAGAAACTAAACCCAACTCATTTGTTTGTGTCAGTATTAAAATGTAATACATTTTCTTTTCAGATTCAAGCCAAGTGAAGAGTGTTTTCTGAGCAGAAAGTTATCTCTAAACAAGGCACAAGGAATTCAGAGATTAAAATGCAACCTTTGAACTTAATTCCCAGTTTGCTTTAGCTCTTAGGCATAGTGAGAACAATGGTCTCAAGATCAAGTTGCTCAAAACCAAACAATACTCATTATCATAAGTATCGTGCCTATTTGCAAGGGAGTTATAAACTGTAAAACCAAAGCTTTTAGGAGCCTAGTCTGACATAGTCAGTCACTAGAATTATTAACATCTATTTCTTAAAAAGAAATCTAAGCTGATTTATTGGCATGGTAAGACAGAAATGAATACTGAGCTACACACAATCCAAATAAACAATTCTCAAGCCTGTCTACCTGGACAGCTTAATATTGTATACAGCCCACATTAGTACCCTTCTATCCATACATCAGACAGTAGTGTCTACTTATGTACAGAAGAATGACAAGCATAAAGTTACAAGAAAAAAGTAACTTTAGCTACTAGACTGAAGGTGCTTAATTTTACCAAGTGGATGCAAAGAAAGCCAGTTACGGGACATCTAAAAATTAAGCACCCCTGCAAGACTTTACCCTGAGACAAACCAGCAGCATCACATGAATGGTTGGTTACCAGTAGGACATGGTATATGAAGCTACCACTGGTCTCCTGAGATGCAATATCCAAAGGCGATTTTTACTACGCAGATATTTTTTGAATGTCTTAACATATAATTTCTATAATACATAGGAACTATAGCAGCAAAAACCTGTCAGGAGAGGAATTAAATTTACTGTATTGTTCTAAAATTAATACAAACATATCTGGAAAAATACTTTCATCACATCCTTGTAGAAATCACTGGTAAAGTTTGTGTACTTTTTGAAACTTTCAAACTATTATAAAAAAAAATAAATTACTAAGTCATAAATGTGGTAAACCCAGCAACATTTCTAAGAATTTTACAGAAACCAACAGTATACCATGCCTGGAAACATCATTTAATTTTACAATGGCTATACATATATTGCTTTCAATGTGGGAGCAGGCTTCCCTATTTTTCCATCTCTATTTTATGTCTCAAGAAAGGTAATAGTCATGAATATCCTTCGGGAGACTTCCAGCGTTCAAAAATTGTCTGGATATCTTCTTTCTATGGAACTCTTATTTGTGAGCATTTGCCATCTAACAGCTGAACAGGGTACAGATAAAAGCATTAGTGCTGTTTACAAACATGTGAATGATGGTAACTTCAGTGCCTGAGACGTCTTATTTATTTAATGAAAGATCAATAAGCAAGCTTACATGTTTGATTACCATAGCTCTATCTACAACAAGGAGAGGATACAGCCAATCTAATTACCATCTTTAAAAAATATGTTATATTTATAATTTAGGAAAAAAGCTCTACTCTTCATACACTACTACAGTAAAAAGAAAAACGTGGTCTTTTGAAAGATTCTAATGGTTGCACTGCATGTTTGAAGTATCAGTTCTGAGAATGAACCACCTCTTTACCATACTCTATACTATATTCCTCACAAAACTACATAACCCAGAATGATGTAAAACTATGTTTTGAACAAACCCCTAAAAGAATTCAGGAACCTCAGTGTCAGATTATCTAAATCATTCAGCTTTCAAAATACTGATGTTTTAAAATATTTTTAGTAAATAATGAGAAAAAGGAACACAGAACTACTATCTAGATCAGTACCTGATATTGTCTAGCATTTGAAAACATCTCCCACTAGTCACATTCTTCTGAACAGCAATGAAGTTCATCAGCAGTTGAAAATAATTTGAAATACCTATGCATTTTAAGGCATCTCAGACTTGAAGCATCAGAGTGCATAAATGAACTCACAATGAAGCAAGATGATTGACTTGACCCACTGCTACATCGCACAATTTCAATTTATGGAGGTTCACTTACTTATAAACCAAACAGTAGCTATCGGGAAGCTGCACGGCCAAGACATGGCTATAGCTTCCCACACAACACAAGGACATACAGTGAAGCTCTAAGTCAGGATTTTGAACATCAGTTGATGTTATGGTACTTCATTTCATTACCATAACTTTGGTTATCACCTGGCTTTCACTGGACATGCTATACTTCCCTGATGTCAAAAATTGGAGGTTATGACTTTTGTGAAACTTTTAATGCAAGACCAGAATATAAACATGAGAAATACAAGAGTCTTAACACCACAATGCAGGTGTTAGGCTTTACCAAGGTTACTGGCAAAGCGTAGTGATAAACTAGCCAAACCATTCAGTGTGTCAGGATCTCCTGCAGAGATCGGGGAGAACAGCTGATACATAACGTGAAGACAACTGCAGTGCTTTTCTTGTTTCTGCACATGCTCCAGCATAGGAATCTGCATGGCTGAAGAGATTAATTCAGACAGTAAGGAATCCTCCAGAGAACTCAGTGATAAATGCTCAACAATTATTTGCTCAACAATTATTTGTTTCTCCAAAATAATTGTCCAGCACATACTTTACTAGTTAAATATTTTGTGCACACTGCAAAGGTTGCTAATGAAGTTCTTTGTAGTGTTCTCATTTATGCCAGTAAAGTAAAAAATCCAAAATACCAATCCAAAAATCTGGTACCCTGTGGAATTTACCAGTGATAAAGATTGAAAATAAGTGCTTGATCAGCAGCAACAGCTTTAGGGGAAAAATAGCTATGAAAAGAAGCAAGGCCACACCCTGGTGCCATGTGATACAGGGTAGCTGAAAACTGCCCAGTATTTTTGTTTCCTTGAAATGGTGTCACTAGCAGATCTGACTAGAGTATGACCAACACTGTGACTAGTGTCAGTGTATCACAGATGCTGCTTTGAACAGCTCTATAGAAATAGAATTGTTTCATGGTTCCCGTTTTTATTGTATGTGCATGAATGTGTGTACTAAAAAGCAGGGACGCTTCCTGGATTGCAAGAGCCAGGTCACGTTCTTTTTCTGCCTGATTCAAAGCAGAGATTTTCATCTTGGATCACCCTACCTTAAGCAGAGAAGAGACATGAACCCACCCTCTACATTCTAAGGCAATTCCTGAATTATTCCACATTAAAAAGCATCAGACAATTTCTCTGTTCATCCTGTGCTTCATGAATACTTTGCTGAAACACATGCATTCCAACAGAACAGCATGCTTCTGCTAATTGGAAATTCTAGCAAAACTGGTTTTGCTAGGTATAATCCTAAATCTTAAAATTCAAAGTTGTCTTCCATTATTACATTTAGGGACAAAGAAGTGTTGAAGTGTTATCACAGTAAGCTATGTGAGCATGAAATAAACTTAGAAGTTTATCTTCCTAATTACTTTGCCATCAATAACATTCCTTTTCACTGTCCAGTTACTTAGATTTGCAATAAAAAAAAAAACCATTAACAAAAACCCAAACAAACAAACAAACCACCAAAACATAAAAAACCTAAACAAACAAAAAGAACCAAACTTACAGTTTTTAAGTAAATCAAAGGAAAACTATATGAAGTTGAATTAAAAATGTCTTTGGAACAGTACAGAACATTGCAACTACTCTGCTGTTATTTGAATTCATCACCCTTTGGTAGTACTAAATTATATTACTATAGTATGCTAAATCACTAAAGTCTGTTTCCCTTCCTGTGGGGTACTGAAATCTGTCTGAAATTCTTTTCTAATTCTGATTATTTCTTGTTTAGTTTTACATTTAGAAAGTTAAAATCAATTGATAAAACCTCATCTTGATTAACTAGATTCTCAGACTAATGCTCAGGAGTTCCTAAAAGATCTACTTGAATAACAACCCTCTCTATACAGTATAAGAAAAAACTCTCAAACAAATTTACAGTACCCTTATTTAATATCTTGCAACAGATGTACTCATTAAATACAGATTTGATTCAACTGTTGAGCATTAACAAGGTTACTCTTCGCAATCAACACCTTACAGAGCCCTGATTTGCAAAAGAAAAACACAATAGAACTAGAATGCTGGGGGAGGATGGAGAAGTATATTTAGCCCTATTCCTGTTTCTCTACTTCTACACCCCCTACCTCTATTTCTAGAGAACAGTTATCAGAAGAAGCAACTCAGCAAAAATTCTGACAGGCAAAATGGAAAAGGCAGGGCGGATATGCACTGAGCAGGTAGTTGAGGGCCAGTCAGCTTTGCTCCCAAGAAACTTACCTCAGTTCACGTATTCTCTAACTGGTTAATACCACAGAGATGCAAAAGGCACTATTACAGAATACACATTATTACACAATACTCATATCAAGAACTATTGCACTTGTACAGTATTTTACTGCAGGCCTCCCAGAGAATTCAACTTGCCAAAATCAGAGTGGTTTGTCTGGAAAAAGGATTCCCATTTCTATTAGCCCATAAACAACACATCAATGTTATTTAGGAATAAAAGCATAGTGTGCAGTTTCTCTTTTTGAACTTAGATTGGGTTTCTTTATTATGCTTATATATATGTGTGTGTATAAACTTGTGCACACACACACAATCCATAATATTTATAGTCACACCAAGAAAGAGTAGACCCTTAAACTTATTTCTGAAGTTATTTTGCCATTTTATCAGAAGAATATGGCTGAAATTCTATTCCCACTGCAATGTAGCACACTCCAGCAGAGTCTTGAAATGAGGCATCTTGATCTTTTTATTGTGTCTAATTTACAAAGCAAAAAATGGTGCTGCTTCCCCCTCTTCAAAAAGGGGACTCTTTCCCCCTTATCTATCAATTTCATGCTATTTTCTTTAAACAGAGATATCAAATTGTTAAACGTTTTAACCACAGTATGTACTGGTAACCCAATCCTTTGGATTTGCTTGGATGTCCCAAAGCATTTTGAGTTCAAACAGCAGAAGGAAACTGCAGCGCTGGTCAGTCCCCTCTTAAATCTTCTTATGGATTTCATTTGCTGTGTGGCCTGAGAGAGGTCAAAAGGTTTTTGCACAGAAGTAGAATTTGAGAAATAATCACCTTATAGACCCACTAAATCAATCATAATTAATGCACTTGCCTAGTTCTGTCAGAAAATTGCTGCTAGAGGGCAAAATAAAGAGGCCCCTTCTAATACAATTTGAAAAGAGATCAGATCTGTCATTTCATCTAATAATTGAGCCAAATGAGAAAAGAGAAGGGTCAGAGTTCATCTTGTGACCTTATGTAAACCCAATAATACATAATTCATTTTCACTTTATGGAATTTATAAGATGCTGTAACCTGTCAGGATACAGACTCATCTGCTTTAGCTTCCACCAAAATCTCCTGCTCATCAAGCAACACACACTGAGCTGCCAAAACTTTTAAGTGGTATATTCTGGCAGAATAATCCAAAACCCTTCAACAAGGACCGGTATTTAATTCATTCTTCCAAGCGTGTGAAGTTAATAACTGAATAAATCACTCGCAGCTCTTTCTGAATGATATAAAACCTGTAATTTATTTACTGAGTGTTACAAATACCATTAAAACATGTTTTCATGCAAAATGGTTTCTTTTTTATTATTGTTATAAAAGATTTATCTACCTTTTTGTGTCTGTGTGAACAGCAAATATAAATACATATGCTCTCAGAATGGAATAGTTCATTCTATCCCAAGTCTCAACTGACCATGTTCAATAGAATTAATTTCAGTTATTACCTACAAACCAAAAGTAATCTGAAGACATATTAAGGAAACATTTCTCAAGTAGGCAGGTTGCTTTTTTTTTTTTCTTAATTAATGCTGAATATTAATTAAAAATATCAAAAGTTATTAAAGATATATCAAAAGATATAAAAAAATATCAAAATACCTTTCCAGCACACCTCACCCTTTTTAGTTTCTATGCTGAGCTACATTTTTTACTCAATCACACTGCCCCAACCAAGTTAGAGTTCTAAGTAATAAAGGTGAATTGATGGTTTATGAGTTACTTCTCACTGCTGTGTCTCCTTTAACATCAATACAAACACCACGTAGCAGAGCATCCAGGCATTCATGACAGAATTTCTTAAGGCAAGTCTAGATTTCTGGAAGAATAATTTTTTTTGTTGAACTAGCCAACACATAATTGGGGTGGGGAAATCAGCTTTTGACTATTTCTTACATTTGAAACAGAAGCAACAAACATTGAAAGAATATAAAACCTGAGAATGTAGATATGTTAATGATAACAAAAGATGTTATCCAGCACAAAACTCGGCTAAGTGATGCCCTTGGACCATCATAGCTATGACAACAGTAACATTATGAAAGAAATAAATTTATAAAATACTTCTGGTATTTGCTTTATTTAGAGATGAGGATTTTTTATTTTGGTACTGCTTTTTAAACACTTGTGAAATACGCAGGATTGCAGATAGGAAAAAATACTAAATAACTGGACCAAGATACAGGCACTACAGACTATATTGTTCATTACAAATTCTTCTGAATAGAAGCTTTATGGAAGATATATCCCTGTCTGCTTGATGATTCACTGGCTCAACACACTTGAGCTTCAAACTCCCATCCCACATCAAACTGCTTTGTATAGCTGTGACTAAAAGGCTACCATGAAGGGCAAGAGATGATTCTCCTTGACATAAGGCATTTCTATGCCAATTATTTCCTAGACCTAGTAGAAGGTTGGGTTAGAAAGCACTGGGCAGAATTCATGCCATGTTCAGGAAAAAAAATCCCCTATTTTTCATCCAGTGTAATTTAGAACTGTCTTAAATTATGACAAAGTCTGTCCAGTCAGTTCAATGGAAGCACAAATTTGTTTTTAAGTCCTTTTTCTTCTCAGAGGTACTAAGCTGAACATTGAGCCTTTTTTTTCCTCAATAATACAACTCCACAGAGATCACTCTACTTTTACAATTAAGAAAGCAAAATAAAATTCCATACTAAAACTAACTATACCATATGGTGTCATGTTTCCAGTTAAATGGATAATATACAAAACAGCTACTCAACAGCAGCACTGGTAGCAACACTGCATTGCCCTTCTGTAGCATCATGAATGCATGATTTTTTTAACTGCTATATGAAGGATCATATTCTGTAGTATTTACAGAGAGGAAAAAGAAGGCACAGAAATAGTGGATTGCTTTACACCAAACACTGAAACCGAAACCAAATCTCGTGTTCTTTGTTATCTCCTGCCTTACCAATAATCTTCTCCTTGTAACTTTGACCTCATATAGCAAGCCATAGAAGATACATTACTTGCAGGCTTTATGTATACAAATTGACTTTTACTATTAAATAGGAAGAAATATGTCTGTCACTCTCAAGTTACGCTTTATCTATTTACCCTTTTTTAGTTTGAAATGACAACATCCTTGTATTTGTCATATTGTTTAAATCCGACCTTTGATCCTAAGGGTCACTGCACTCCCTGAGGTCATCTGCCCATCTGATTAACACATTCCATAATTTTGGAGGTGGCCAGTTTAGTGGTCTATCCCTTTAGTCATGGCAAAGGTACTAGAAGCAGCATGAAAAAAACCACTGAGGTTATCTCACAGGAGATTAGGAAGTTAGATAAGCACGTGAAGTTTAACAAACAAAAACTACATGGACAAACCAAAAGGCATTCAAGGCCTGAAACCTGACACAAGCAAAGCAGCATGAGAAAAATAAACATCAGAAACATTTCCTCCCTCTCATTTTTCTCTTACTAGTTTTCATAAAGCTCTGATATTTTCTATTGAAGGTAATATGCTTTCTAGGTCAGAGGATAGCGTGAAATTATAAATTTTAACACTATCCAAACTCACAGTATGGTACAGAGCTAGGGTAGAAACAGCTCAGATGGGAAGAGTCATCAGCATGGGAAACCACTTGTAGAATAGCATCAATCAACCATCAGTATATATTGCAGTTATCAAGGAAATGATTGTGATTGTTGAACCTCAGTCAGTTTGTAAGTTAGTTGATAAGGGGGAAAAGTATTTCTCATGATGGCCCTTTTTATATTATTATAAAGTAAATAAAAATAATAATACAGGCAAAAATAAATTAGAAACAGCCTCATATAAGAGAACACTATGCCAAGAATAAATAAAGCTTTGGATTTTGCCCCTTTGCTATGAAGGAAAGCTGCATCAACATCCCCAGCTCTTCCCCTGTCTTTTCTTCATGTACTTTAATACAGCAAGAACAGGGACCTGCTTACTGTATGTTCAGTTGTTAACTGAGTGATGTTCTGCTTGGTATGTTGAACAAATACAGTAGTTGAGTTTGAAGAAAGGCTATGGAAACTGTCTCACATGGTTGGTTTTTCTTTGCATTTATTAATCTAATACAAAAATTAAACTCCCATCCTAATGACAGTTCCCAGGACAGACACTTTAAATCTTGAAAGTTCTGTTCTGAATTAAACACTCAGTTTATTGAAATGTACTCATTTCCCATGAGGGATTCTACTCCCACTAAAAATCATTATTTTTTTAATTCCCCATTAAATTAATTTTCAGAAATATCTGGTCTATAATCAATCATATATTGTGTTCTCTTTCAGAGAGCTGTAATGGATACTTGCATTGTATAGATTTATTACTACTTTTTTGTTATATATCTTTATAGGAATAATGTGTAGTCAAGAAAACTACTAATGGCACATTATATCTGAATGGGTAATTTGACATGCATTAAAATGCCTTATATTACGTAATATTAGCCTGTCATAATGCTACTGCTAGTGAAATGTTACAGTATGACAACAGATAGCAATTGGTTAGATTTAATCTGTTTTGAACATTTAACTTATTTGGTACTGATTGAACTACCTTATCAATGTTTTTAGCTCAAAGCATTCTTTTGTCTGCCACAGTGAAATAATGCCTCATCTTCATATCCATTATGCATAACAACTTTGGCTTGTGAAATTTAAAACTCAGTACAGAAAAAGATTTTTTTTCATAGCCTAAGGAATTATTTCTCAAAATGAAATATTTAGATTGCCTTTTTCATATTTAAGTGTATAAAACTAATATCATGTTTGAAAAAAATGAGCTTATGGAAACAGCGTTTGCTAGAAAATTACTATCTTGAAATTCATTAGCTTTAGTTATTAGTATGATAGACATAACCATGGTATAGTGCATATTCCAAACAAGGTAACTCTTTCCATATGAAGAGGTTTTGTTTTCTTTTGGCTTTTTGTTTTTTGGGGTTTTTTTTACTTCACAATATGGCCTAATTTTCGCTTTTTACAAAGTGTAGAATTTTGTAATTTTATAAAAGACATTTTAAATTTTACTAAAAAAGCATTATAAAAGTGATATTTTCCCAAAATGGAATTGGAAGATTTATCACTACTAGTTTAGTAAGTGCCTTCACAATTAGTAGAAAGTAAGTAAAGCAAATTGTACAAAACTGCTTGCTCAGCATCCAAGACAAGAGAACAGATCTCCTGTTCACAATATTCTACCAAATCCAGTCGTATACAGTTACCAGAATTTTCAAATAATAAAAAATAGGCAAGAAAAAAACAGGAAAGAGAAACTCCTGCTTGTCCCGAGCTGTATAGGAATCAATACTTCTGGTTCTGGCAATAACTTGGTCAAGCTGAAGAAGTTGCAGCAGGGCTAGCAGTTATCTGACAGTTCAAACATAAGCCTTCCCCTGTGCTGTAAGTCTGCCCTAAATGAACAAACGCCAGGCAGGACAGCAAGAGCCCAGAGTAATAATATTTCAACCCAAAGGTAACTAACAGATTGGAAAAAAACCCAAACCAACAAAACAAAACAAAACAAAAACCACTCACAAAAAAACATCAATCTCTCTGTTGCTATTTAGCACAATTGTAAATCTCCTCTTCTTTCCCCATCTCTTAATCCATTCTGATTAAAGGCTAATGAGTAAAAGGCTCACATTAACAAAAAGACTTAAGTTTGTGTCCTCAGTTTTGAATGTATAAACATATGAATTCATAAATATACAATTGCTTTGTGAAAATAGGATCTTATCAAATCAGCTGGAAGTGCAACAGAAAAACATTTCCATCTGGTTTATCATCCTAAATTACTGTCCTTCAAAACATGCTAGAACACTGACCAAAGCTGGTATGAAACACATCCCCCAGTCTGTGGCTAAATATTTAATTGAAGTTTACAAAGAGGTTTAAGATCTGGGTCACGTGACAGACAGAAGAGACAGAAATCACTGTAGATATAAGCAACAGCGAATAGTTCCAGTTCTCTTATAAGATTAGGAGGAGACTTAAGCTGCTTGAAAGCATTCTTGTAAACTTTATCTGGCTCAAGAGGAGGGGACAGTTACAAGCAATATTCTTTAGAGGATCCCAGTAGTCATCAGCCTGTTGTGAAATACCTGCATTGCTCGCCCAACAAAGTCAGCTACGACTGTCCTCCAAAAGACACTTTCTTTTCCCTACTTGCAACCAGGTGTAAGAGGGAAATTAAACCAAGCTACTTCTAACCTCTCTGCTGATCTAATGGCAGCCCCCAGCATTAAATCACAGAATAGTGGGAAATAAATGGGATCTACTCTGTACCTTGGATGCAAGGCAATGCACAGCACTATGAAGAGCCTTTACTTTCCTGTCCGAGCAGGTAAGACAAAGACACAGTCTAGTCCTACTTGAACATCTGTGTGCACTGAAAATCTTTTAGTGGACAGACATTTCTGGGATCAGATAAATGATTAGTACAGACTTGACTGCCAGGATTTCAAGTAGCTCACTTTATTCTTGCTACTGCCTTCTGTGTTATTTTCTAATAATTCATATGGAACTTGTGAGCTCTGTCCTCTAAACTGCAGTGCAAAGGCACGGGCCACTTCTCACAGGCAGACGCACAAATTTCCTGGGGTGGTTGTCTATGTGAAATATATCTATCTATACTAAGCACTTTGGTCATGTTTCAAAGTATAAAATCTATTAGGCCCACAAATTTGTAGTTCTCAGTGTGTTTTAGAGAAATAGGTTGTTATGGCTGCTATAAATACAAAGCACAGATAAATACAAAATGACCATGATTTGGCCACTTAATCCACTAAATTTGTGCACTCGCTTCCTTGGCTTTGGTCTGAAGAAGTTGTTGTGATGAATGTGACACATCAGCTTGGAAAAGCAAATCAAGCCATGCTGAATTAGTCGTGAAGCAATTATAGAAGCAGAAGACTTCGCCCTTACATTGCTTCATGCTGTTGTGACAGTCACCGGAGATACTAAATACATCTCCAGTACGTAAGTCACAACCTAAGCACAGGCAGCACAGAGTACCTCAATCAAATGAGGTGTTCCATGCGAGGAAGGCTGATGTTGGAAGGGAAGAGCACCTTAACACTATGGGGAGTAAGAAGAAACCCACCAACCCTCAGAGAACAAAATTCATTTGGTAGGATATTTGAACTTATGTATCAAAATTCCAAGTGCCACATATGAGTGGCCAAGGGGTTCATATTAGGTGACAGAAGTTAACCAACAATTTAAGGCCATACTTACATTTTTAAGACAGTGAGATTTAGGCAATTGAAGCATTATCACCACTAGTATACATTTTTCCTGATTTTTCAAGAACAGCAAAGAAAATAAATTCTCTGCCTCTGAAAATTTCCTTCTAACAAGGTTTTCTTTACTTTTCACCCTGAGGCTGTGAAGAATTTGACCTGGACTTGCCCAGTTTAGCACGTAAGTATGGAACACTGCTGCTTCCCAGCTGTCAGAGTATATTGTTTTGAATAGTGAGAATGCACAGAAGGCCAAAGAAGGAAGACTGATATTTCTCAAGATTTCTTTTTACTCAACACTGTCAAAAAAGCTCCTGAAAAATGAGGGTGCTACACAGAGAGATGCGGTTCCTGAGCCCAACAGACAATGAGGAATTTCAAAGCTCACTGCAGAAGCTATAAAATACTCTTTTCATAGTTTGATTGATTTTGCATTATCTGTAAAATACTGTCCTGCTACTCCTAAGCCTATTATTCAGGTCCTTTTTTACTGCTACTTAAATATTTTTAATGGATCCTCTGCAAACATAGAACATGACAGACTTTCTCACTGTTACCTGCTTAGATTCTAGTGAGACATTTGTTTTAATTGATTTGGACTCCAAATCCTTATAGAATAGTATCTTAAAGTCCACCCACAATCCAAGCTCTAGATAAAATGCACAAGTTAATACTTAATATGAAAGATGTGTGGTCACAAGCTCATTTGTCTTAATATTTTCATTCACATGGCGGAATAGAGTGAGGAATAGCTTTCCCACAGTGATGGTTGTGTGATGCTCTGTCAGTAAAGTTGGTATGACTATCTGGATTAATTAAGATTTAGATTCAGAATCCTCACAGTCTATTGGTTCAATTCTTCTGGGTTTTCTGTCTTTTTAATATTTCTTTTTATCATTGCCCTCCGTATAGTATTCAAAGCTAATAATACCATTGGTCTCTGCTTCTCTGGTAACCCTGTCTACCTCATCCCTGAGTACTTTGCAGTTTTTAAGGTGTTTATATCTTTACAATAGTGAGAAAATGAAGTGACATACTCATTTTGCTGGTGGAGGAACTGGAGAATGAGTGCCTAAAGCATTCAGAGGATCTGGCTAATAAAACTCACAGTCTCCAAATCCTAACTCCCAGCTGCCTGACTGGGAAGAGAAATCAGAACCACAGAGATCCTACAGCAATGTACAAGGAGAGGATCTGCTTCCAAATCTCATACAGCAGAAGTCTCAGTCAAACTTGAGTGGATGCATTTCTTCGACAAGCACTAACATTCACTCCTGAAATCTACTGACTTCCCCCCTTTCCCTTCTTCTATTTGCTCTAAAAGCATAGTTACAGGAGCAGAGTCTGTGGAAGAAGCAGAAACGGAACTGAAGCTTCAAATCCAGGACTGAATTGACACTCATATTAATTCTCATCTGTTTATATCAAGACCTATAGATAAATAAAGCAGATTACCTCAATAATCCCCACGTTACTTTTAATTCCTTCTTTCTAAAAATATGGTAACAAACTTATTTTTCTCCTTAACACATTAAGTAGTCTCATCAAGAGAAAAGAACTTTCCACTCTTGCTTAAATGAGGAATAAGGCAATTTAAACAAAAACACTGCATCAGAAGTTTTGACTTATACTTCTGTGATATCTTAAAACAACTGGCAATTGATCTGTCTTTCCATGCTGTAGTGATGCTCATATTTTAACAAAGCAAATTGAAAATTATGATTGTTATCTAAAGTAGGAGCACAATTAAAGAAAATGAGATCTGTTTATGGAACAACATTGGCTTTTTTCTTCTTCATTACTAATAATGAGTTTAATTTTTAATGGAAAAGCATTGCTAGCACAATTAACACTCAATTTACATGTGCATCCATAGACCAAATTAATTAAATTTTATTGATACCTAGTTGCTCTTTAAAAGGCTTTCCAAATGCCTTCAAATTGATTTTAAATGGTTGATAGCGAAAGTCTGTATGTCCCTGGTAGTAAGCCTACTGATTTTTATACATATGTACCTTACATATGGCAAGTACACATTGCTTTCTACTTATCTTAGAATGTGTTTATTGTTGTTTAACAGAGCACTTGGAACAAAGTTGTGGAAAAAAACTCTTAAAAAACCCTTGCAATGAAGTGCAAAATATCAAAATCAGAGTTGTTGTTTGCTTGTTTTCAATAATTTGTGTATTCTGGTATCCATGGACAGACATGCCAGTGATGTTTGAAATGTGGTTGAGTGGAACATAAACCAGTATTAAATAGTGTGGTTAGTGACAGGTGGGGTGCCTCAGATATAATATCACAGAATAAATCTAGGAATAAAGTTATTTAATCAGTTAATCATAATTTTCTTTTGGGAATGCCTTCAGTTTGTGATACTGCCTTTTTCTTTTCCATTTCTTAAATTATCTGTTACCATTTTACTTTTTCATCAGACTATACAGATGTGCTTGTGTCATTGCCATGTTAAGAAATTAATTAATTCAACCTTGTGACAAGCCTTCAAGATAAAAAATTGCTATTACTCCTGTTACTAAACCACAGAAATCAGGAATCTGATTTTAGATCTTTTAAGGATAGTAGGAATCTGTAGCAGAGTGTAGCACCAGGTGACTTTCCAAAAGTCACAGAGTAAGTTCCAACAGTCAGAAATGTAACTTATACAGCTTAAATCTAAGCACAGTATGCTTGTCAAAAGACCTTACTTGTGTTGTTCTTTATGAAATAAATGGAATCCATTTTCTCAGTTGATGTTACTTCATGTTGGTACTTCAGGATTATTTCTGTTAATGTGCCTCATAGTTCTCTGGGTAATGGTAAGTTTCTGCTTTATTTTCTAGCTAAGAGCTCATGTCTTTCTGTCATGTATCATTATGACAAGACCCAATAGCTGTAAACCCTTCTCTTCTAGCTCTGTGGGAGGTTGATTTTCACAACATCCTTTATCGTCTGAGTAAGCACCTGCTTAGCCTGATCACTGTCTTGGTGTTTCTTATCTAGATTATATCTAATGTGAAGAGTTATCCCAGCTACAATAATGATAAAATAACTGTCTACTTGTCTTATAAATATGTTTTTGAGCAATTATTTTTCATTACAAAGTTTTTAGCACATACTGAGTTTCCTTGGATTATCAATTAATAGGAAAGTCTAGTTTTTAGTCATACCTCAAAATTAGCCATAATTCACACAGTTTATACGTTTTTCAAAAGCTAGAAAAGTACATTAATGTATGCTCATTTACATATTTTCTATAAATGTCATAATACCGAGAGGCAATTTCAATTTTATAAACTTAGATTCACAATTTAATAGAAAACATTTTTCTAAATTGAGTACAGCATTAAATCCTCTAACAAATACTATCTAGAGGATTATACACTATGATTTTTCATTCACTTAACACTATGATTTAAACAATATTAACCATGGTATCATTTCGTGTTAACAGAAAGACAATCAAGATGAAATCTTAATTACTAAAGAACTGTCAAGAAACATTAACAATTTCATATTGAATTTTAAAAAATTAATGATTGTCCTATTACATATGCTGTCATTTCCCTTTCCTGACTGTTATAATAGTTTCCTCACTCATTAACCACTTATTTTCTCACTACCTGGCAGCAGTTTCATAGATGGGCTCCTTTAGAGAAACTGGAAGAATATGAAAGAAAAAAACTAAGGTTGTAAAGAATTACAGATGTAAAATATAACCCTAGGTTATTTGATAAAATGAAGTACATGTACATAGCACAGTTGCATTTGAGAGACAGTTAAAGAATTATTAAGAAACAGGTGATCCTTACATACATATAAAATACAAATCATGATTGCAAACTTGAAGATTGACTAAACATTACACAGCTGTTAATAACTTTTAATCCAAAAATATGTTAACATTTATGTATCTTTTAGATCTGTTCATAGAAGATACAAAAATCTAATACTAACTAGTTTCATCACTATTCAGAGAACAGCTGAAGTAACTCCCCAAATATCACGGACCTAACTTGTTTTGCAAGAGTGTACACAAATGCCTAGTGGAACCAGAAAGATTAATCCCTGCAGTAACAGCTACTTTGAGGTAGGAAATACTGTTTGTTTAAAATGCAATACTACTTTATGCTTTCTCAATAACTTCTTAGAGAAAACTCCGCCCACCCCGAGGGGAAAGGGAAAACCTTTGCCTTACCTAGATCAAGCAAAATCAATCAAGGAAAATCTCTCAGCACTCATTGGAGTCTAGTCAGATCCAACCAACCTCCAAACCAGCTAGACCTACCCATGATAATCACATTCCTTTGGAGGCCTATCTTTGAATTATTACTCTGTTCAATCCAGAGCAGAGACTTGAATATGTTTGTCCTGCAGATCCAGTGAGCAATGGAGCAGAAGATCCAAAGAGTGCAAATCTCACTTCCAGAAGAGATTACATTAGAGACTAGGAAGCAGAAAATGTACCAGGGATGCTGAAAAAACCCAGACGCATTGGTTTAAGTATGTCTAAGAGTAACTTAAAGCCAAAGGACCTGCTTGGAATTCATATGGTGTAAGCTGAGAATGTAAGATCTGGGTCATCATATAATCATCAAGGTAGAACCTAACTGGCTTTCAGGGTTTAGGAAAGCTTTTCTCTTTTTCCATATGAAGACTATGCAGCTGTCATGATGCAGAAGGGCCTGTGCATTTCATTCACCTTGAACAAATGAAGTGTCTACTTGTAATCCAACAGGTATATTTGGAAAGGTAGTAAATTATTTTAGAGAGCCACAGACCCCCTACACAAAAAGTTGCAGAACATAGTTAAAGCTCTTTAAATAGCAACCGGGTGCTTCAAGTCTTACAGAGGCTTGTGAAAATCCCATCCTGGAATGTTCTGACAGGCTAGGTTTTAAGATGACAGAATCTGTTTGGGGCTCAGCAACAGTTCTGGTGGCATGAGAACTGCATGATGTGGGCCATCATGTAGGATAATATGGAATGCCTGGCTATTGCCAGCCACCGTCAGATTCCTTATTCTATTTAAACATGGATTTCCGGCACTTAATTCCAGCCCCCAAATCTTAAGAGCCCAATGAATTTGTGAAGTGTTTCAGCATTTTGTACTGCACTGTAAACAATGCACGTTCTATATGAATTAAAACATTTGTATTTATATTTTGTTGTTTAGAAATTTTCCTTTAAATGAAGATTTATGGGTATTTCAGTTCCAAGCCAACAGAGCAATATTAACATTCTCACAGGGGTGTGCAAGTAAAAGTAATCACTAATAACATTGAGAGAATGTCAGTGTCATTCAGGGGAAGGTCTCACCCTTCCCCCTTGCATGCAGATTTAAATACATCATCCTCTTTAAAATGGGACTTAAAGCCCATCAATACATCTCTCACCTTAAAGATAGACCTATACTGCATGCTGGGATTGTATCTTCCACTTCCTACTATAATTTTCACAATACCTGGTGATTGGTAAAAGTTTAAGAATGTTCTCTCATTGCACTGTGTAAGACCTGAACTAACACATCATAATGAGCTCTTTGTGCAAACTCATCTTTCTCAAACATTCAGAAGAAACATACTCAAACCCAAAATGTTCACAAAATACTTGTCTGCTTTTATATCTCTTCCTTAATTTTAAAATATCTTGCCTTAGACAAGCGATATGATCTTCTTCACCTCCAAATGAAGATGATACGGTAGGAAAAGTAGAACAATGACTTTTGCAAACAGTAGCACTTCATCTGATAATGAGCTGTAATAGAAAAAGCCTACTGTACAGTAATTTCAGTCTTTACTGAGAAAATCTGGGGTTAGGTTTTTAGACTGCTTTATTATCCATCTGTTGCACTCAGTTATCATTAACTTAGAATTTGTCAAGATCCATTAAGACCAATTAACATGTCAACAAGTACAGATAACACAGTTAAATAGCCATCTAAAGCCCTTTCAAATTTGGCATTGCTGAGCATGTACAGAAGCCAGCAGCAGATACAGGCCTGTGTACTTCCACAAAGGTACTTTATTAGTAATGACCTGGAAGTGACATTTATACAAGGCAGTATTTGAAATTTGGATTATCAATCACTGGAGTAATTCTTAGCTTTGAGTGGAGTCTTATAAAGACAAAAAATATAAACCCATTAATTACTAAATATAAGTGCTGCAGTGTTGTTTAGCCATAATATTGAAGGATTTAAGCAAGATGAACCTCAGTGAATTATGGGGCTAATATGGGAAGAGGAAAGTGAAACTGAAAGTTTCCCTTCTGAAAAGTGAAGTTCTAAAAACAAAACCAAACCAACCAAACAAACAAAAAAACAACCAACCAACCAAAAAAAATCACCAAAACCCAAAACACCACAACCAAAAAAACCCCAGCAAAACAAAAACAAACAACCCAACCAAAACCAAACAACTGAAAAACCCCAAACCAATCAACCTAGCCCCCCAAAGTGCAAGCAAACACCAAACCAAACACAAAACCCCCAAACCGCCCCACAAACTCCAAACCTACCACCACCGCCTAAAACCCCACAGTTTAAGAGATTTTGAAATTTCAAGTCATAGAGAAATGAATAAAGCAGTAATTTCAGTAATAGTTTTGGAATCCTGTTAAGTAAGCTAGTAAACTCATTCAGAAACATGCAACAATAATTTACAGTGTCAGAACAAACTTAACCAAGGTGATAGCTGTTTCTTTTAGGTGACTTCCAGATAAATGAATTAACACTTTGTTTAATAGGAATGCATTATTTTTTAAAGTTTTCCTTAATCACCTTATATCAATCATCTAAGTCCAGTTTTCTTATTTAGGAGGAATACAGTATATCAGCTAAATTCTGAGTATTTGAATGGACCAATTGCAGCTGTTCTTTTTTCATTTATAAAGCAATGTGTTTCAGCAGTTTCAAAAATTATATTGTAAAATATTTCTACATCTTCTTGGATCCATTTGAAAGGCAGCACTTCATCCTTTTTAGAACACTGACTGAAACATGTTATATCATATATATCGTTCTCCAGTAACAGATCTCTAATTAAACAATAAAATACATTGGTCTATTAAAGAAGTACAAACACCTTTTTGAAGAAATACACTCTAATTCAGCCACAACTCCAAATGCTCTGTGTGAATTCAAAGTGAACACTCACAAATATCTCTGTCCCACAGCCTGCTTGGTCTAATATTTTTTTTTTGTCGTTAATAACTAAAACAGAAAACAAGACTCCAGAAAAGAAAGGCCAAAAAGATTTAAAACTGACACGCAAGAAAAAAGGAAAGTAAAACTAACTATAACTTAGTTAGCCATAATGAGCATTTGACTTTTTTTCTTAGTATTTGTTACTGCTATTACAGCAATACAAGATTATAAAATAAATTATATAGGCCATTCAAAGTAAATCATACAAACACCTCTCCAACTTCTCAATTAAAGGAAAAAATGATTGTGATGTAAGTACAAAACCATCTCATGGTCAGCATAAAGCGTTCAAGACCATCACTACAACATGTATTTCTTGCACAGTTCAGACTAACTTAACACTCATCACATTTTCCTGAGGATAGCTGCTCCCTGGCTGCCTCCTGAACATGGTAGCTTGGAGCTAGCTCCCTGCAACAGGCACTATCCCTGCTTGCATCAGCTAAAATGTACCAGGGTGAATGTTTCTTAGCTCCTACAGAAGCCAGCCTTCAAAGGAGGTTATGGATTTCAAATAAACTTTAAAATAGATATTGCTAATATGATGGAAGGCCTTGTAGGTTGATGAAAACTCTGAAAGACTTTAATTTTGTTTCAGTTTTGTTTTTCTCTTCATCTTAGCCATGTAATTCCCAGCTTGGACTAAAATTATAAGTGGAAGAAACAGAAAAGGTAACAAAATTCCTATTGCTGCTTGCCTTGAATATGCTAGACTTCAAATGCTTAATAGAGCACATTTCTACAATAACAGACCCTGTGGAAGATGAATTACAACAGTTGTAAATCTCAAAACTATTCCACAGTTCTGAATATTTTTGATATTTTCTCTTTTCTTTTTGAAGGGTGATTTCTAACTGAATCAAATAATCCAACCCACCCATACAGATTTTATTTCCATGTAGGAGGAAAATATTCAAAACTGCACTGAATACTTAGAATTTCTACTGTATGGACTGAAATTTTATACAGAGTAACTCTTGAGAAATTGGTATTTATGCCCAAACCTGAATCCAATTTTACCCATGTTATATCTTAAAATCTAAGTACCTGATTTTTGCTAAAGCCTAAATTAATACTTAACATTTTTCTACTGGACATCTCCATTTATATCCCTATTAAATTGCTTTAAAAAGTTTTCTATTAAAAGGGTCTGTAACAATAATAAAAGCTTAAGTGAATTAATTCTAACAGGAAAACTTGCTTTCTTTGTTCTTAAATTTACATGCTATCTATTTAGAAGGAAACTTTAAAACTAATGCAATTACAACCATGACCAGAAATCTGTCATCTTTCAGAGCAAGAGGGACACTTGAGAACAAGTATTACAGAAAGCTGTAAGACTATGAACAAAGTTAACATTGAAAGAGGGAAAAGATAAAACATGTTTTAATTAAACCTAAAATTATCTAACAAAAAATAAATAAATCACTTATGACATAAGAAGAACAGCTAGGCTCACAAGGGGAAGAGTAGGACTGAAAGACTTTAAAACACAAAATTATTTAGAGTTTCCCAAAAAGTATCATTACAAAAGCAATAACCCAGGGTCACCCCCATGGTAGAGCACTTATTTTTTTTCTTTAAAACCATTTGTCTCCCTTTTTATTTATTTTTTAAAGTTGGGACATCAGAGGCAGTTAAACTAAAAACATCCCTCTTGGTTTGGGATGAAACTAAAAATCAAAATCTTCCTCACTGTAGAGCAATACTACATTTCCCACCCTTGCAGACTTATTTCATAAAAATGTCAGCTATTAAGTTAACATTATTTAAAGGGCTTTACGTTGTAGTTACTGATGCAACCTAAGCTATATCCATAAAGGTCTGACATTGATCCCTGGTTATATAAAACATGATACAGAGAGGCACTAAATAAATAATCTATATACTGCTTCCAAAGCATCTCTATTTATCACTGCATTCATGATAAGGATCTGATTTAAAGTGAACCCTAGTGAGGGTCAAATTCGAGCACAAGCTGTAATATGATCTGCAAGAGTGCTGATAACCTGAAACAATATGAAGAAACCCTGTCAGATAAATAAAACAAACCAGTTGTCCATTAAACAGCTCAGAAAGAGGCCAACAAAACCAAATAAGGATGGAAGCTTTTTGCTTTATTTATTTAATTTTGAAGAAGCACAGAAAAGCTGCACCTGAAGATCAAGCCAATGTAGGGCTAAGGAAGTAACACTGCACAGAATAGCAAAGACTGATGTTAAAAAAAGGTACTGCCACTCATATGAAACAGTTTAGATGTGCCCTTGCATCTCTCCAGGACCTCCAGCATTACCACCTACCTCAAAATAATTAAAGTCAACTGTTTTCACAGCATTACCAAGTGTCTGTCTAATGTGAACACCTAAGATTAAAAATGAAAACTGTATTTTTTAGGTTTAAATATATTGTTAATATCACATAACACAAATAAACCCAAATCTTGACATACTGAAGAAAATTCACACTAATCCTTAAAAAAAACCAAAACAACCAAAACCCAAAGGTTTCAAAGTCCTGTGGAAAAACAAGGG
>JANIJG010005490.1:81789-93869 GCA_024611175.1 Megaceryle torquata
AAAAAAAAAACAAAAAAAAAAAAAAAAAAACAACAACCAAGCAAGGGAAGGGGGGTGGGGGGGGGGGAGGGGGGGGGGGGGGGGGGGGGGGGGGGGGGGGGGGGGGGGGGGGGGGGGAAGAGTAGAATCTGTCAAAATTATCTGCAAAAAAATCCAAAAATACAGGTTGCCTGATTGCCCTTTACTGAAGCTTCATTGCCATGGGGAATGCCTGCTGAACATTCTCAGAACACAGGAGTTTGTTTGTTTGTTGGGTTTCTAATGTCATTTGCTTTAGGGCTATCAGCCAAAGCAATAAGCAGCTCAGGACTGAAACCCAGGAAATTCCCATTCCACACCCATTCTGCTGTCCTAAGGACTTTGTTATGCTTAATCATATGAAACTGAACAGCTACATTCTGACCTTTTTTTTTTTTTTTTGGTTGGTTGCATTACAGTAAATAAGCAACGTCCCATCACTTCAGGCACAGTTTGAACAAACAAGTACTCTTTTGGCCTGAAGACCACACAGATGAAATGTCAGGAAGGGAAACCAAAGCATTGATAATTTATCCAGGCCTAACACCCATCTTAAAATTTAGAAAGGCTCCCGAATGGTGGCTAATAGCTTTCCCTGATATTAGAACTACTTTATATTGTGTAGTAAAATGATAATTAGTTTAAACAAATAATCTATTTTTAACAGTGGAATTCTATTTTAATTAATAATTATGAATCTAATATAGATACACAACCCACAGTAGTAAAAATTATCAACTAATAACTTTTATTTGTATTGGATAGTCTCAAACAAGCTGAGACTGCAATTTAAAATAGGAAATAATAGTAGCTATAGTAGAAGAAATAGTAGGAAAAAATTGCATTAGTAGCTCTGTGTAAGGCTTTATTCTATTGGACACTCCATATTGTGCTTAGGTAGGTGCAGAAAACATTTTCAAATTTTATTCTCTTTCTGCACACAACAGTCTCATGTTTTTCTTCAAGCAAGATTTACTTCTCCTTCAATTCCATGTAGCTTTACACAAATAAATGAAACAAACATCTTCTAATCTTTCTGAAAGATAATAGAGAGGCTATAAGTACAGAGAATGCGTACTTGCTAAGCAAAATGAACAGCCCTGTGAACTTTCCCCTCTCTACCTACCTCCATTAGGGAGGATGAAAACAATTAGTAGAAAGAGGAAAGAAACCAGCTAGCCACGAAAAAAGAGAAAGATATATGAATATTAGAAGTTATAAAGAGTAAGTAGTGAAGAAAGAATTAGGAGAACAAGAAGGTTGTGATCAATGAAAGCTATTTAGAAGTTAAAGTACATCAGTGTGATAGAGAATTCAAAAGGGATTAGACAAAATGAAGACAAGATACATGTTAATAAATGCTTGGGAAAGTGAAATGTGTTTACATCTACACTTTCATGTAACTGCTGAGTACATTTTTTAAATATTGTTTACATGCTCACCCAGACATCTGAGCACACAGTGTGAGGGTCTTGTATGAAGAGATGCTCATAATTCAGTTACAAAAATCCATTTTTGCAAAGCTGAATGAAGAAATCAGACTCTGGGTTCTACTATTCACATTGTTCGGCTTCAGCAATCATATACAGAAAACTGTCTCATCAGAACAGTGGAAGGGGTAGTAAAAGCACCTTTAGACTGTATTGTCATGACCCAGACAATCACCACTGAGAAAAACTTGGTAGGATGCATTATTTGTGTATTTTTGCACCTCAGTTCCAAGTAGTTTCAGAAACTTTATAATAAAAAAAAAATATTTTGTATGCATGGGAGACTAGGTTTACTAAGCACAATGTGGTAATAAATGCATACCAACTAGAACTCTGTCTCATGAGATTCTCTACTGAAAAGCATGGATGTGAACAGCTGGGCTTTTCTATACTAACTAAAATCCCTGATAAACATGAAAACTCAGTCACAGAAAGGTGAAAAAGAGATTCAAAGAAATATAAGGAAAAAAAGAGATGCAAACAGGCTTCTGATCTCTGCTGTTAATATTCAAAACATTGCAGAATTCAACATTTCATAAAAATATCAATTTTAATAAAACTACTGACTTTTTACAAAGTAAAACTGCTATCTCTGAAATTATTTCCAATTATTTTCAAAATGTTTAACCTTGAACTTTACCCAGTTTATGCATTGGCATAAATTATAAACTTAACTATTAAGTTATCGGTTCCAATTCACTTTGAATTCTGATTCATTTTCCAAACAGTCCCACTAGGTTTTTCAACCTAAAGATGCAGACCAGGTATATTGCCCAATTAAAGTCAAAGATAATAGAATCAAATCATTATGTAACTGGTAGGAACTGGGTTTTCTCACATCTACATGTCTAACAGAATTCTTTCCCTTTTATAACAATCTATGTTATAAATGTAAAAAGAAAGAGTAGTTCTAAAACAATTTATTTGACAGTCAGATGTGATATGACAACTTCTTACTAACAAGTTTTCTGGTGAAATAGGGGTTAATTTTGAACCTGCTGCTGCATTATTCAAGTGCCAAACAATTTACTCCATTCAAAGGAAATATGAACTGGGGGTTTGTATTACTGAAGCAGACAATTCTATGTTTGCAGCATAAAACATATCAGGAAATTTTACATTCAGGTTCTGTCCACATACATGATCTGAGAAAGTCTGTTGTTTCAAATGTGACTGCAGGGTGGGGTGGCGGGGGGAGAAGTGTGTGAATGTTTCAGTCGTGTAAGTTTTATTAAACCTGTACTCTGCCACCCAGAGTTCTGGCCTGGCTGCATGAGACAAGTTCAGTATGTGACTGGGGCAAAGACAAACTGAAGCTTTTTCTCCAAGGTCACTATTAATTACCCTGCTATTCTGCCCACTCTCCATTTATCTTAAGTAAAAACATGTTAACAAGATGATTATATACCTCTTTTGGGGAATAAATATATTTTATTGTCTCGAATTCCATTAGAATTGCCTGCTCAGGACTCTCACATGCTCTGCAGGTATCTCTCAAATATACATGCATTAACTTGGGAGCAGCAGCACCACAAACATCTGTTTATCCAAGCTTCATGATGAAGCTTCCACCTATATCTACAGCTCACTTTATTTCTATGAAGCAGGAATTATTTCATGAAACTATTCATTTAATGTAAATTTAATGAAAAACTATTTTTCATTTTTAAAATTGGAGAAAACATTAGAAACAGAGCACTGTTAAGGAGGCTAAAATAAAAATAAATATTTGTACATTATTAGTGATCTTGTCTTTTTTTTTTTTTTTTTTTTTAGAAGATTCTGTAGATCTAGACAATTCCATAGCTGTAATTTTGCAGATCACTTTTAATATGTATTTATGTAGAATGCACTGAAACTTCTTGGTGGCTTAGGAAGCCAAAACTTTGCATATTACAGGAAACTTCCGTGATCACTCATGAACAACTAAATATTATCACAAAATCTAAAGTAATCAAGGGTACATTATGTTCTTAGTGCTTCATCTAAGAGGGATACACTCAGTAAATGAAAAGATTTAGCTATGATTTGAAAACTGAAAGCCTGTTGGAGGGTAATACACAATTATAGAGGCAGTAATACTAATATTATATACTTGAGATTCTCTCCACCTCTGTGCCTTGGTAATAGTATGGACCTGTGCACATATGCTGGGAGCTTCAACCCCTGTGCAAAGCACTTCCAGGAGAGGGCCAAGCAGAGGCCAAGGCAGAAAGCCACCTCCCTCTCTTCTACTATCTTTTCTTCTGCTCTCCCTGGCAAGCATCTCTTCAGGAATCTAAAGACAACTTCCAAAACTTCTGTCATTTTTTGAAGTTCATGTAAAATTCGGTTCCTTCTCCATCTCCAGAGCATCCAGCTGCACAAAGGATCCTAAACAATAGCATACCCTGTGTACTCTTCTGCACATATAGCCCTGGTTTTCCCCACCAATTATCACAGCTCCTGTCATACACACAACTATGATTTATGTTTATGATCTGTACGCAACTAGACCTATGGCTTGCAGCAAAACCTTTGTCTGCAGATAGATTTTAGGATGCTAGACTTCAAAGCACTCACCAGTCTCATTTCCTACTGATGGAGGTGTCCTGCATTGCCTAATCCTTTCATAAAAATTCACTTATTACTTAACCATTATTGTGAAAAGTCAGGACACAAAAAAACCCATAAAAGATACACTGAACTCACCCTGAAATTGTAGATCAAATCCTATTTACTCAATGACAAAAGAAGAAAAGATTTTATATTAAATTATTTAAGACTGAACAAAACATTTAATTTTTAGGTATTTCTAACGAAAACAAGGGACGTGACAAACTCTCCACAAAGATGGCAAAAATAAAATAGTTCTCTGTCCTCATTTCTTTTTCCCTTCTCCTTTGGAGAACACATGCCTCAACAACCCACTTCCTGAGAATGCCCTAATGACCTGGTTGTGGTATATAGCTCCACCTCTTGCAGATTTTGGTGCCTGCTCCTGTAAATGTTTATTGTGATTAAGTTTACCTCGATATCTCCAGCCCAAGGCAACCCCTTGGAGGTAAAAGGTGCAGGTTCAAATCCACCTAAGCAAAAGTAATCTGAATTTCCAATTTTTAAAGAAAATGCAATTACACACAGACTGATAACAAATAAGAACCATGGCAGGTTAATTTTGGACCACAGAATCTACTTTTTTCAGCTACTGTAATGTCCAAATAAGTTCCAACAGTTCTGTTGCTAAGCCAGTTGAACTCTGCATCTCTCAGAAAGGCTGCATACCATTCCTGTTTTACTGCTGCAAACCTGTGGCAAAAAGGAATTTAAATCATTAACCACCTAAAATAAATGTTGAATAATTTTATCAAAGAGAAGGGAGACTTTGTTTTCCACACAGCCACAAACCTGATCTGCTGACATTTACCAAAAAGCTACTTTGTATTTTCTTCACTGACAAGAAATCCCATGTGTTCATACTGTGTCACACTACAAAAGTAAGTCAGCCATGGATTAACTTCCATATGTTCTTTTAATTGATTTAACAAATACAGATAAGATAAAGATACTTATGTGGCATTGTAAAGAACATGGACTAAGACCTGGTCACCTTCTGCAGCTTCCCAATATGGACCTTTGAAGGCATCTCTTGTGAAAGGAGCAGGCTTTACAGCAGATACACAGGAATTTAAAAAGGCTGTTTCACAAAAGAGGGCAGTTTCAGTTCAATTTCTTTTATAAAATTAGTATCACATTCATGCAACTTTCAAATTACTTCCACAGTTGCTTTCTTTACAGTTTCAAATCATACCAGTGGTATGTTTCCAAGGTTAATTGCTATGATTTCACTTCTATGTGGATTTATAATCCATTTTAATCTCTCACAGAACATACTCTTTAAAGCTGAAATCAGCCTTCTAGACACCCACAAGGAGTAGAAGCCTGTAAAAGAATAGTTTACTGTCCATTTGCAGACTTGATCACTCTCAAACTGACTAGTTTTCAGTTTTAATCTCTGAACAGATGCAGGCATTTTTTTCTTTTTTGTCATACCACGTTACAAGCTGAGACAGTGACGATCTGTGGGAATTTAGTAGCCCATTCAGAATTCTACATTTTATAACAGAGAGAAAAATGTCAGATGTGGTCAGCTTCCTACCCTTTTATTGCTGACTTTTATTATTCACTCCTGCCTCTTACTGCCTACACCTCCTGAGCAAATGTTCAAAATTCTATTCAAATTGCAGAAGCTAACTTCCTCTGCAGAGAATAATACAGATTCAAAGGAGGACAAGTGTTGTTTATTAGCAATTATCATGAAAGTCCTTCCTGTAATTAACCTCAGCTTCATGGACACTACTATTTGCACTTCAGCTATCTCATAAAGAGGGGCTACATTTCCATTATTGTTAGGGAAGATGAGTCATAGCAGAAGAATGCTTATCTCAAGTCAGTTTTAACTAGCTTTTGTCTGCATGAGATATTAGTCACTGGTACCTAGAAGATTACAAGAAAGTCTGGATTTGAGCTTTTCTCAAAGCCTCTTTCCTCTTCCCTTCATATATTCAGAACGCATCAGTAACAGCATCAGGGCTGAAAAGTATACAAAATACTCTTTTCAGTTAAATGTGCACTTTGCCTGTATGATCACTGAATCATAACCAAGAAGAATTCCAGATTCTGCCCAGCTAACGGGAGGTCTAAGGCACTGAAAACCCACCATTTGCTCTCAAGGCCATAAAGAGACAATGGTGAAGGATTTGTTTTAACATTTTTCAAGCTCTCAGAGAGACGAGCTACAAATCAGTGCAGTGATGTATGTCTTTTGCCTGATTGGAAAAAAAAAAAAAAAAAGAAATCTCCACAAACCCCTATTTTATTCACAAAACACAATAAACTAGGAAAATACCACTACAATGCATATGCCTAGATTTTGGGTTTGTTTTGTATTTCCCCTTTTATGTATAATTGAACAGTCTGGCCGTTAGGTGATGTTACTGAAAACACTTATCACACACGGAACCTAAGTGTATATCTCAATTCCTTGCAACCAAAAAGGCTAAAAATCCAACAGTCCCTCGTGACCTAATCCTGCAAATATACTTGCAGGCAGAGTTTCTGCATCCCATCACTGATTTAACAGGAGATAATCCACATGGAACTACCTGCAGGCATTCACCACAAGTCACAAATCCGAGGCCTTCTGAAGGGTATTTGAGAACATCTCTACATGTTTTACAGAAACAGAATGAGCACAGAGTAAAGTTAAAGCTTTAGCATTAAATGGCATATTTGTGATTCTTACAATCTGACTGTATCCTAAATTAAAATCTTATTCACAGGGCACACATTTACCCTTATTTGCCTATTTAGCTATCAGGATATCAAGTAGTACTCTCAGAAAAATAAAATCACTAATTAAGACTAACTAGGACTCTAAATTCTTCCCATACTCACTGGTTTGGGCAATTTCATTTCATATTCCCAAATGCTAATACATGAAAGCCTGCAGAAATTAGTATAAACTTTAGGGTCAGAGATTAGAATATTCCTTTAATTTAGATGCGAGTTTATTGGGCATTTCTTGTTTTACTGTTATTTTTCTCTTGTGCCAGGAAACTGTGAGCCAAAAAAGCAGACCTGGATTACTGCATGCAAAAGCATCTACATTTGTACGCCCACTTCACTGCAACAGAAAGTTTAAAAAAAAATTCCTTTTTTTCTTTTCTTTTAAGTATTTTTGGATGCTGTTCATACAGATTACATTTGACCAAAATGAAGTTGAATGCCATTCTCATGATGAGACTTTTTTCAGTGTATACAGTGAGCCAACTGCAGACATAAATTGTGTACAAGCTTGGTTTTTTTTTTTCTTTCCCAGTAGGAGCGGCAACAAAAATCTGGACCTTTGCCACATTGGTTGTGCAATTCAGATCACAGTACTTATAGAGACGAGATGGTCAGTGCACCAGCATACTAATGCATGCATACTAGACTGGCCATTGTTAGTATTTTATAAACTAAAGTAAAACCACAGTTTAATGTCAGAAAATACCATTCCATGTAATTTTATGACTGAAAGGTAACTTCCAGTCTCATCACCTATTTCTAAAAGTTTTGTAAACTCTCTGTTAAAGTTTTCAGCTGCTCTAACACTGACATTGAATTTGGAGTTCTCAAACAATGTGTTAGAAGGAAGACAAATATTTGCCTTTTTTATCTCTTTTTTTTTTTTTTTTTTCCCTATAGTCCACAAGTATACAATTCTATGGTTTCTGTTGAGCATAAGAATCACCTAAGAGCTTGCTACAATCAATTTTTGGTTAAGACAAAAGAGAAATTAGCTAGGTAGCAACATAGAAGTAAGCCTAAATAAATCATTGCTGCACTGAAGCAATTCCTCTAAAACATCAAATGCGATTTCAGCCAGTTCTCCTCTTTCAGCACTTACACATTGCCATATTAAACAACTTAATTTTAATGATAACAAGAAATAAATCACAAACAATTGGAATATAATGCATAATTTTTCAGCATCACACCAAAAATTAACAAACCCACTGTAGTCAATGCTTATTTGAAGTTAAAGAATTATCATATTCATAAAGCTTTTAGCATAAAAATAATTTTTCATGAATAAAAGGGAAAAAAAATGTGACAAGGATGCACATTTGGAAAAGCTGCTGTGATAAGATCTACATTTTCAGAGAGAAGGCAAACATTTTAAAAAGATATGTTACTTGTTTTGTAAATATTTTCTCTTTTTGTGTGTGCATCAGGAATAAGTTTTTCAGCTTTTAAGTTACTGACAGGGATTATACTGAATAAACTCTGTTAGCCTTCTGTCTAGCTTTTAAAGCATACTTAATTATAACGAAATGGTACTTTGCCCTGTCAACAAGTTGTGAAGTCACTTGCTCAACCTTTTTCCTCTCATTCCCTCTGCTATTCCTCTTTGGTCCTATTTAATTTTTTTGCATTTCCTGATTTTTATCTTGGGAAAACAAAAGGCAGCTGTACTGAGTTACATGAAACAGCAAAGTCACTCTGCTAGTTAGTGATTTGCAGGTTCTAAACAGTAAGTTGTGTGAAATGAAAAGGGGAGTGTCATGTTGCAAAAACTCTTTTCTCTCCCCTTTCTACAGCTGTATTTCTAATCAGCAGAAGATACATCTTGCTTGGAGTCAACCCCCTTTCTCTCTGCACATTCTTAACCTTCTATCTTATGCATGGATCACTGGTTAGCTTAGAAATGCACAGACACAAAAGGGGGAACTGACATGTGAGGTTTGATGGCAATAATGGCTGTTTATAAGCCTAATCCATCACATTTAGTGGACACCTCCATTTTTGTCCCTCTGAAAAGGTATAAATAATAAAATGGTATAGCTTCGTCTCAGAGGTGCCTTGGTAAATATTTTAACTATTTACAAGATCACATCAATAACAAAAGAAGCATCTGTACCATCCATACAGAGGCCTCTGAATCATTAGAATAGTACCCAGATGGTTCTTACAATTCATCAACAATAAAATGTCTTCATGAGAGAGCTTTTGTGACATCATTGATATTTATATATGACACTGGTCAATACTCCAAACTTGCATTATTTGCCCCACAAACATATTTTTTTCTTTTTCCTTGGGAAAGAAAGAATATTTACTAAAAGAAAAACTTGAACATTAAAGATCCACAGACAAGGTAGATCCAACTGCAATCATTCTCTCCAAATAATCAAGGATCCAGCTTACTAATGTTTCTCTTTGAGACTCATATAACCTGGAATACATCAAGGTTAGCACCATGTCAAATGTTTTGACAGACACAGGCTGCTATTGGCTTCTTAGGCAGTAGCAGTTGGTAGTTTTTCTTTGATTTAACTTCGTATGTATCAATACAACACCCAAACAGCAGCATGTCACACACAGTAACAAAACATGGGAAAGGAAATTCAGCAGTCACAAAATTAAACTGATGCGTTTCTTATTTAAGTTGTGACAAGTCAGCTCTGGGGATAAAGTGATGTTTATTCTTTCTTCATAAAGGAAAGCATTTGCAAGGGGCAACAAACACGTATAGAGACAGTATTATGGATCTTGTTTTTATCTAACTAGAGGCTTTGGGTACCTGGCATTTAGGTGCCAAATCAAACCCAACGAGAATAAACCAGGCAATTTTAGAAAAGCGCTGAATACCCACTTATTAAATAACCCATACACTTAAAACGTTTCATACATAGTCATTAGACCCATTGAGTAATTTTGGCTAAAAATGGTAACAATTTTTAACGAGGTCTGTCTCCAGTTTTTGGTTCCTTTTAATCTTATTCATGCATATTATAAATCAGTCTTGGCTTTAAATAGTTTTGCCTAAAGAATTTACTCAATTCCACAATATTCCTTAGACCACTGAAGTTTCGGTCACTAAGCCAAAAACCTTTCTTAAATGTTACTTCAGATGTCTTCAACGGTTATTTTGCAACGTCTACACACCAGTACTAAATCTTTTGTCTCTAACTGATCAAAACTTTGATGAAAAAGCTAAAATGTACTAATGCAAATGGCACACAAGTGCAAACCTATGCAAGAAAAATGAACACTTGTTCTAAAAAATATGATTACATAATTCTTTATATCCCTACACACACACACAGATGGAAAAATATGAAATGGAAGAATGGTAACAAAGAAAAAGAATAAAAATACATATTTTACAAAATAGATAAAGTTTGAACCCCTTCTCTTTCCCAAAGAAAAGTATAGAAGAAAAGCAATTCAGAAGCATTCCTGAAAATCAATGCTACCCCAATTCCAAAATTTGGTCAATAAAATTAACAGCCATCCTTTGAATGGAATATCACACCTCTAAATGAGTTCAAGCTGGTGCTGTTATTGTCCCGTGGAATGTGAGATTTACATTTCACAGCTCCTCACTAAAGTAATGAATGAATCTGATCTTGTAAACAAACAATTCCAGTTTCATGTTATTTCAATGGCCCTCCAACAATGTGTGCCTCCACAAAGAAAAATATTTATCATGTTTGTGCTCAGCTCCAATTCTAAGGGGACCATAATGAAATGACACCATAAAAAACATTTTCACAGCTGAGTTTGCAATGTAATAAACAGATGCAAACAACAGTCTTTGGAGATCAATGGTTAAAAAATAAATTAAATAGAAGACACTGCACATCACAATGGGAACAATTGGAATGGCCTCCAGCAATCTGTAGTAGAGTCATAAGGTACCTGTCCTTGGACTTTTCACAGGCATCAACCTTTGAAGTATGTTATCATGACATCAATGCAAATCAGTCAGGTGATTTCAAAGAATGGCCAAAAGCAATGAACTTTGTTTGCATGGTCCTAATTATTAAAAAATTACTCTTCAAGCACCAAATACTTTCAGACATACGATACTTGCACTGTGCTGGCCTGGTAACACTTACTAATCCATTCTATTCTTTATTCTCCATTATTCTCCAGAAAAAAAAAAAAAAAAAAAAAAAAAAAAAAAAAAAAAAAAAAAAAAGTACTATTTTTTTTTCAGTGGAAAAGTTACAGTTAATTGTTAAAACTCCAGATCTTAAAACTAACAGTTTGGCACCGTGTTGGATTTAATGTGGTACAGGTAGAGTAGCTCTTGGGGCTTTCATTGAAGTCAGTGGGAACTTTCCCCTCAAGTGAGAATAGATAAACTGAGTTTTTGAGAGTCAAACCTTTCAATTAACATACTAACCCTAAGGGTGATTGTGCACAGTACTTAGTTGCAATTGTATTTTAATTTGAGTTGTTGAAGGTATGTATTGGATTATGAGTGGCCAGAGATTTCACAAGAGCTCACCAATACACCAATTAAACCTACTCTTCTCAGCAAATTTGAATCTTGCTATTACCTAGAGTACAGTAATACCACATTAGATCAATAGCAATACAGTGCAAGGGATGTAAAACGACAAGAGTCTAAATTTTAACAACATGCCTGCTCTTTCTGGATGTCAATCAGGCTGCCTGTCTGTTGCTTTTTTCCTTGCATATGGATATAAATCATTAATTCCATTACATGGTAAGTGGTGGGATCCAGTTATGCATTCCAGAGGATTACTGTTGATAAAAGTGACCCAGAAAAAGGGTGACAAAAAGTAATAGACTAATACAATTGCATTTCTACAGTAAAACAGTTGAACTTCACACTATTAAAGCTATACAAAATCTACACCATGACCTGAAGACTTTAAACTAAAATAATGGGGAGAGGGGATAAAGAAATGTATCTTCACTTTCTTTTATTATTGACACAACCTTCCTCATTATTACTAGCCCAAAACAAGATGAACATTCAAATTTTAATATTGCTTAGGCAAAGTACTTAAAGACTTGTCACTTTGTAGGATCCAGAGTGTGACACACTTCATCTTAATATTTCTTCCAGTATTTTGTATCTAATGTGCTAGTAAGAAAGCAAAGTGGTAAAAAACAAAACAAAACACAACAACAAAAAAACCACCGGGGAAAAAGAAGACGAAAAAAACACAACAAACCCAAAACAAAACCAAAAAAGTGAACCACAAAAACCACCAAACAGAACCACAA
>JANIJG010005492.1:4900-37359 GCA_024611175.1 Megaceryle torquata
ATTATTATTTAAATTTGTTTTTATTCTCCTGAACAGTTTTGTACACCCAGCTTTAGAAGAAAAAGAAGACATCTTTTTTCATGTAGCCCTTTTAAATAGTTCAGGTAGAAGTCATTAAATTTTAAGTTTACTTGGATATATTGCATTTAGGGAATTACTTAAGAGCACCTAAATTAAACAGGTTATTAGGCAATGAAATACACACATATGTATTGAAGTCAATACTTTTAATCTCTACTTTATTAAGCTGGATGATGAGGAAGGAATCATGTTAGAAAAAGACTTTATTTATGATAACCTTTCATTTTCATCCCCAAGTAAAAATCTGATTGCAAGTTATGTAATTCATTTGCAAAATGCACACTAAGGGGTAGACAGCACAGCTGGTTTCCATTTGAAATAGGGGGGGGATGTAAAAATCTGATTTAACTTTAAAATACAGATTATCTGATATATCATTTCATATATAAATATACAAACATGTTAAAATGTGAGTCCTAGAGCATGGACAAGATGTGATTCAGAAGTTAAAATTGGATTACTGTGTACTAGCTGTGATGTAAGTAGAAGAACATACATACATTATTTAAATTACTAGAATTATCTGAATAAGTAGAAAAAACTTTACAAGTGTCAGGATGAGGCCATTTTTCTAGAGATTATTTGCTGTATTTCAAATCTTTATTATTTAAAGGCTTCATTATGAATTTGCTATTCTGGACCTTATCATCCTTGTGCCTTCCCTTCTTTCTATCTGCATTGGAACTGATTTGAGGAACTGCAGGGGTGGAATTAAATTTCAGTTTCATTTCTAGAGCTGAATTTAGTGGGCTAGGAGTTTTGACCAGAGTATTGTAGATGGATTTTGGTCTCTCATGGTCAAGTGGTGTTTTGTTCTGCAGACGATGGTACAAGTGACATGTGTGTAAGTGGCTACTCTCTTGACTGCTAGAGGTGAAGTTCTGTGACAATTTATTTCAGGGTGTGTAAATATAAACTTTACTGATGATGTATCTTGCACAAGAGAAATTGTGAAGATGTTAGAATGCTTGATGAAGCTTTTGGTACTATTGGATTTTTTTATGATTACTTTTTTTTACATTTGTAAGCATTTTTCTTTTTTCCCCACCAACCAACTTTCCAAAGGCACTGGGTCTGTCTGGAATGGCATTGATGTCCTTCGGAGTAGCCTGGGTGAAGCTGTGCCTTGGATTTGTGGCTAAACTCGTGTTGGTAACACCAATGTTCTGGCTGCTGCTGAACAGCCCTTGGGTAGTGTCAAGGTTTTCTCTGTTTTATGCTCAGCCCCTGCAGCAAGTAGGCTGGGGATGGGCAAGAGATGGGCAGGGCCCAGAGAGATACTCTGCTTCATAATGTCCTGCTCAGCAATAAAAACTGGGGTAGAAGGAGAAAGCAGGTTTTGGCATCCAAGGTGGATGTTGTTTGGAGACTAGCTGGGCATCAGTGCACCTGTGGGAGGTGGTGAGCGATATCCTTTCCTTCAGTTCTGTTTGGCTGTTTTGTTTTTCCTCTTCACCTGTTAAATTGTCTTTATCTTCACCCAGGAACTTTCTTGCCTTTGTCCCCATCCTGCTGGGGGTGGTAGTGAGGGAGGGAGAGGCTGGCTGGGTGGGTGCATGGCTGCTGGCTGGGGTCAACCAGCCACACCTTACCCAAAAACCCTCTTCCCAAGGCTATTTTAATACAACAAAATTAAGAACCAGTTTCTTAGCTATGAGTCTTGTTGAAATACTCATCACTGTATGATGAGACACTTTTCACTTGAAATTAATAGTAACTTTGCAGTGGAGCATAAAGTATTGCCAGGAAATTTGACTAAACAGTAACTCCTAAAATATTTCTTGAGACAAACAGAACAAGAATTGCTATCCAAATACAAAACACATACATATATAAATATATTTTTAAGAATATATATTCTGAAGCATCAGAATTAATTGTTAATTAAATTTGTTGTTACTTCAAAGGGAATGTAGTTACTGTGTAACTGCAGCTGCTTTGCTCACTTCTGTAACAAAAATTTGTGACAACCAAAGGAAGTTCTGTCTCTGAAACACCAATAATTGTTCCAAACAGCAATAATTGTTCCATTTTATTTACTAATTTTATTTTGTAGTAAAGTATCTGGCAGGTGCTTACTAAGATGTGGATACTTTATTGCAAAAGGCTTCTACAACCTTTTGGGAATCCTAGTTTCTGGTTTCTGGTTCTCCTGAACATTTTTAGCATGCCTCTAGCAGAGTTCTGGAAACTCAGCAGAGCTTTTATATAGGCTTGTAAAGAGATTTTCTTTTCATTTCATTGCTATTTTGCCCATCATGGGAAATTGGAGATTAAAGAAACTTCTGTGTCTTACATCAACCAGCACCTCAGCCTAAGACACTCCATTTTCCAGTATCCCAGTTTCTGGGGTGTATACGTATTAATGGTGTAAATGCCATTCCACTGAGGAGCAGTTATGAAAATGTAAATAACATGTACCCATCTTCCAATTACCAATTTCTTTGCCTTCCTTTAGGCAGATTCCCAGCAGAGCCTGGAATTATCACAGTGGTATCCAGTTATAAAGCAAGAAGCAGAAACAGATCCTCAACCCCCCTCCTTTTTCCATCCCAGGTAACTGAATTTCCTGTGTGGAACTATGAGCACTGTATGCACAAGCTTCTAAACACTTTTGGTTATTTAAAGATAATTCAAACTGAAAAATATGTGCTTGCAACCTGAATTGTTAGGAGAACTCAAAGGGATCAAAGGAATAATTGAACTTTTTTATGCATTTCATAGTGTAAATATTAATGAACTGGTTAGGAATGGTTTTTGGTACAGGAGTTGAGCTGTGATCTTCAGTGCATGTTCTTCAGTAGGCAATGCAATTGAAATGTAATTACAGTTTCCCTTTTCAGAGTAGAAATGGCAGAAGGTGATTTTTAATTGTTCTATAATACAATGCAAGCACGTGGAAAGCCACATAGGGCCTATTTACCATACGTACAACTTAATTTCCTTTCCAAAAAGACTTGTAAAAGGTGTTTGGAGGCTTTCTTCCACACTGGAACAACGGCTGGGGCTGAATTGTCTGTTGATTAGTTTCCTAATTTTAGAAACCAAGTGCGTTCCCTTAACGTAGGACACAGTTTGTCATTCTGCATCAACGAGGGAAAGAACGTTTTTTCTTGATGTACCTCTTACCCACATCCCCATGTGGTTGTGTTTGCTGAATATGGGGGAGATCAGACTCTTTTGGCTAGCAGCATGCAGCGGAGCAACACACATCTCAAACTAGCTCCCATGCAAGCACGTGAATGGTGGAACTTCTGTGAGGTGCCTTGGTTTGCTGTCTCTATCAGTGCCTTCCTTCAGAACTAGGATAAAGGAAGGTGGTGAAGACGGTAAAGTGAAGATGACAGTGCCCAGCACTGTGATACTGGTGATCTTGGTGCTGACCTTAACACGTCTGGCACTCTTTTCCTGCTGTACTAGTCAAAAGATGAGTGGCAAGGTTAGGGTGGTACAGAAAGATGCTCCCAGGAGTCCAGAAGCTGTGAAAACACAGATGATTTGCTCGATATTTGTGGGAAGGAAGGTCCAGTCCATCGCTGGTCTCAGACGTGCCCTGGCTCTGTCAGTGCACAGCTCTGCTATTTAAAATGTGATACGTTCATTCCTGCTACACTGATCTCTTCCCCCATCCTCCATTGCTAATATAAGGATTATGAAAATGCTAGAGTCTGGATTCTGATGGCATTCTAATTTCACTTTTTGCATTTAAATTAAGACTTCATGTGATTTTCTGTATGATTATTTTAATCAGTCATGTTTGGAAAATCCTCATGTTCGATAGCCCCAAAACCTTATCTAGATAATCTACTCAGTAAAGATTAAGTGGATCGTTAGGATTTCCTTTTGCATAGGAAAAAATTACAAAGGACGTGCTTGTTTTTCATTTAAGCTTTTACAATTTAAAATCATGTTAAATTAAACTTACTGCTCTCTACCAGTCATTACTTATTTATGGCTTACCTTTCACTGTTAATTTTACTGTTGTACTGTTTCAGTTGCTATCTTTACATGTGTGACAAAGTGGTTGCCCCAAATGTATCTCTTGCATCACAATATAAGGATGTTGCAAAAACAACAGTTAAAGCTTCAGAAGTAATTAAATCCTCACCTGGACAGTCAGAGAAGAAGCTCAGTAGTGGAAAGCACAAAAAACCTGCCACCTATCCAGAGCTTTCTCTTGAAGAGCAGGAAAAAGTTGACTTGAAAGCTGGCGTGGAGCAGCATAAAGGTTTAGGTGAGTAGTGAGAATTACATGGAAGTCTTGTCAAGTTTTATACCATATTATTTTAGAAAGCTCAACACCAAGCTAGCATTTTGTGATGTCACTTCAGTTTTCCAAAAATTCTTTTGACCTTTTTATGATACTCATTTTTCTTTGCATATTTTTATTATTATGGAAGTTTAATTTTCTGTGGTTATTATGCTGTGTCCTTCTTTTCTCTATAGATTCACCTGTGTCGACTCGTTCTGCAAGGGCTGGAAAATCTGAACGTGTTTCTTCCAAAATTACTAGAGACTCTGGCCATTTTGAAGTAGGTAGTGATGTGCAAACCTTGTCCCCCACCCTCATGAAAGACATCAGTTGTGAGGATGACAAGGGAAGGATCATGGAAGAAGTAATGAAAACCTACATCAAACAGCAAGAAAAACTAAATACAATTTTGCGGAGGAAACAGCAGCTTCAAATGGTATGGTGCCAGCCTGAGTGCATTTCACTTGTGACATCAGAAAACTGAAGTTACCTTGTTGTCTAGAGTCAACATCACAGATTACATTCTTTTAGAAACACCAAGACACACAGATTATTTCCCCCCAGCTTGAATCCAGACACCAAATCTTTAAGATCCATTATGCTCATTTGGTTCGAGTCCACTAAAAATTTGTCTTTTCAGTTTGCAACTACTGTGTTCAAGCAGCATCTTTTTTTTCTTTTATCCAAATGGAAACTTACTTCTTTCACTTTAAAATGTTTTCCACACATTTGAATATTTTGGCAAATATAGTTTTAGTCCTGTAAAATTTCTCAGGTGCAGACATCAGTGTTCTAGGAATGGTTTTATCATTGCCCTGCATAAAAAAGAATACCACCTTCCTATTTCTGTTTGATAAGCCCTGGTTTTCAGGAGGATTTTATTAGTTGGGTTTTTTTTTAATGATGGATGACATTAGAAGCTGGTGTTCACTTGTGATTATGCCTCATTTTGGTTTTCTGAATTAAGGTAAATACTGTCTTTTACTTCTTAAATTCATAGACCAGACCTAATAGTATAGCTTAGTTTTTTTAATATTAAGCTCAGAATCTATGGGCTCAGGTAGGACCTCAAAGCTGCTACTATTAAGTTGTTCTGCTGTTGGAAGTAAAACTTGTAGATAAGCTTAAAAAAATTAAGATGTTAAAAAATACCAAAATGCTAGTGGAAGAGAAATTGAACACATTTATTCTGTTTTCTGATGAACTTCTTAGATATATTTTAGTACATCAGTGCTGCTCTTTCTGAGGTTCATGACTGGAAGTTGTAAATATGTTTCTGGAAACTTTGTGAACTTGAAAGTATAAATAATTTCTTAAAACTTAAATGCTCGCTACAGAATTTGAGGCTGTCACTACTAGGTAGATAAATATCATTATCAGTAGATAAATGCACTCTTTTTGGCCTCATTGTTTTCAGATACACATTTAAATTAACTTTTTACTTTTCTGGTCTTAGAACCAAGTTGTATGTGTTCCTAATTTTTCTTGACAGGAAGTAGAAATGCTGAGCAACTCCAAAGCTATGAAGGAACTAACTGAAGAGCAGCAGAATTTACAAAAAGAACTTGAATGTTTGCAGACAGAACATGCTCAAAGAATGGAAGAATTTTATTTTGAGCAGAGAGACTTGGAGAAGAAGCTGGACCAGGTGATGAAGCAAAAGTGTAGCTGTGACTCCAATTTAGAAAAAGACAAAGAAGCTGAATATGCAGCACAGGTGAGAAGGGAAAGTTCATTTCAAACCAAACCGTATTTAGCGTATCAGGAAATTGTGAAGCTATCACTCAGCCACCTGAAGGTTTTGTCTTCTCCGTGTGTTCTCATACCATAGATGAGTACCAAAATAGGTCACAGTAACAGCAATTTTTATTTCCTTGTTCCTTGATTGATGCAGAGGTAGAATGCAGCTTACAGAAACGTGTTAGTGATGAAACATTAATCTTAATCATAAGGTCTGTTACGTTCTCATTTAAAACAAATTGTGCTTTTAATGTATATAGACTTGCCCATGTTATAGAATTAAACATTCTCATTCTAGTTACAGAAATAAGCTATTCCTCTTTTTCTTCTTTTTATGGTTTAAAAAAAAAAAATCCTACCACCTCAACCACCTTTTTATCAGGTTAGTAGCATACCTTGCTTCTCTTTCCATTCCTTGGTGGAAGAATCTTATGTATCTGATGAGCCCCCTTCTGTGCTCTATCAAAGCATTTGGTCAAGAGTTCTCTTGGAAATGAAAATCAAGTTTTTGTCTCTCATTCCCATCTCTTGAGTTTGACATGTCAAATGTATAGAGGTGGGGTTTTTATTTTCACTTTCCTTTTGACTTTTACTATTGGTTATGTATGCTGGAGGTTATTCACGTCATCCCAGTGGTAAAAAGTTAATGCCAAAGAGAGCCTTGGAATGCCCCATTATGATGAAATGTATAGTGATGTGTTTTGTACCGCGTCACAGAAAATGAGTCTTTGCCGGTTTTTTTTAAAGTAAGCAGAATCTACAACTTAGGCTCAGTAAATCCTTGTGACCATTTGATCGTAGCTGTGTGTATTTCCTGTTCTTACTCTCTCAAACTAAGAAACCGGCAGTACTTGACAGACAGGTTTTGGTGTTTTTGGGGAGCAGGGCAGAGACTAGCATCATAAATCCTTCTCGTGAATTTAATTTCATGACATCCCACTCCACAGATTCCTAGCCTTTGCTGCCAGAAATAATCCGCTCTGACTAAGGCCTGATTTACTAAACATCTGGTACAAGCCCTATTGCTGCAAGTAACAACATGTTCTATTTTATTAAGATAATCACATATAGCATGTTTTATATGGCTTGTGTAGCTTGGTTTCTTTAGAGGGTAAAAAACATAGATTACTCCCCAAGGAGACTGGTTGATGTTTCTTTTGAAGTTAGACTTTGAAAAGTGAATACATTCCTTGCATGAAGGTTTACTCTGTTATTACCTGTGTGGTGAAGCTGTTTACAACATAGAATTGAACATTTTTTACCATTTACCACATCTTGCAATAGATGTTTGACCCTAGTTTCCAAGCAGTTGCCAGAGGTACCAGAGTTAAACAGCAGTCCTGGCAACAGGTAACTTCCCCAAGCTGTGTATACAGCATTTTTTAAAAGCTGTAATCCAATGTCTTGAAGCAGTTGCCCAGGCTGCCCTTTCTCTCTGAGAACTGGACTGAGAGGAACTGTCTTTGTACGTTAAAAAAAAAAATAATAATTTGGCATTTACAAGTTGCTTAAATGTCTGTTCTTCTTTCTAGGCCTGTCTGAAGGTGCACTAAGTGTCTTCTCCCCCTTCTTCACTTTGTTGAATTGTCTAGTTTAGTTGTTGCTTTACCCCATTAATCACAATAGGGCAATATAACCAGTGCTGGAACCTTTCCTTGGAGCTGGAAATGAAAACTCGACCAGGTGTGCTTATGTAGTACATGCTGCAACACGGAGGCGCTGCGCGTTATCGTACTCCTCCAGCTCACTTGGCGAAGGAGTGGAGTCAGAAGACTTGCATTAGTAGCCTATTGCTGTCTTAAGAACTGCTTAAATGTTTCCAATGATACGAAGAACCATTTAAATATTTCTGCTTGCACAGGTGGAGATGAAAGTCCACCGAATGGGGTGTTTCTCTAACATCAGCACAGCAGTTCCTTTGCCCAGAATGTTTTACAGCAGTCGGCAAACACCAGCAATCCTGTACCTCCTGCTTCTTTTGTTCTCATCAGTTGTCTTCCTCAATTTCGGTGAAATGTGTGCTTAGAGATGATTTACATCAGACAGATACCTATCATTATAAGGGCAGATGAATTTTTTTAGATCCAGTGAGGTCTTTTTTAAGAAATAACTCCTTAAATCAATGGTAGAGAAGATAACTGGTTTCCAGTCTCCTCCTTGGTTTAACAACTAGTAGTAAACCTATAAGCAATTTGACAGTAACTTTCCCACACTTGAAAAATCAATCAAATGTTTCCAGATCTCACTGTAAATAAGTTTTGATAACACTCTAGCAAATTTGAGTTTTACTGTATTTCAAAGATAAAAAAAATAGCTTTGGTGTTTATAAACACAAAATATTTCCCACAAAAACAGGGTTAGACTCATGTTTATGTTTGAACGCGCACACATAAATGCACAGGTGGTTATGTTTAAGATTTTCTGAATGTCATTTCTGGTAATTCTGTTTCATTTATATACCAGAGGGTGTCAGAAAACAGTGTTGGTGGGTTTGTTTGTTCTAGAAATGCAGTCAGGCTTTGGAGTACAGAAGTAATATTTTGTCAGGTAAGAGAAATGAACCTGGGAAATGAAAAAGTGCTGGTTACTATAGGATTTGGGAAACATCTGATGCAGACATCATCACAATCTTCCTAACAGTTCATATGTCTTATTGGCATGGTCTAGTTTGACAGTTCATGTAACTACAATTTATAGGTATTTTAAAATTAGACTTCCCTTTTTTTTTTCTTTTGTAATTATAGTGTGATGTTTATGCAGCTTTGCATATTGATGTCATTTACAAGTGGTGTAGTAGATAATTGTGTAGTTTTTAGTTAACAGTAGAAGATGGAGCTGCTAAATATTGGTGAACCAAAATACTTTCTTTTTTCTGATGCATCCAGTTGTCAGTGGTGTCTTGAAGTGAATAGTTGATGTTTAAAAGTAAGTTTGCTTAAATTTGCTCTGCTGTCCCTCCTCTCTGTTTTACAGCTAGCAGAACTGAGACAGAGATTGGATCATGCCGAGGCAGACAGACAAGAGCTTCAAGATGAACTGAGACAAGAACGAGAAGCAAGGGAAAAGTTAGAGATGATAATAAAGGAATTGAAGCTACAGATCTTGAAATCTTCAAAAAATGGGAAAGGAAAATAGATACTGGAAGAGGAAGTATGACTGCGTCCTTCAAACAGGGTGTTTTGGTTTCTAATGAACTCTGAGCAGTTTGTGTGATGAGAAGAGGTATTCTCTGCAGATTCCTGTTTCCCAGACAATTCCAGATGAAGATATACATAGATACAAATAACTAGAGCTAGATAGTTACACATTTTTAGATTTTCCTAACCAATGAAAATCTGCATTTATTTGTACTGTTGGGTTTTTTTGTTTGTTTTTGTTTTTTTTTTTTCTCAAACAATGAAAAAATACAAACCTCTTGATTTAGAGTGACCATTTCTGTCTATTTCTAATGCAGACTTGAGGACTCTATACCTTTTAGCATCATCTGTTAAAAATGTATGTGGTGATCTTTATTTTGATATCAGTTGCACATCCACTTATAAAAGTACATTGAAAACATTCTGAATTCTTCAAGGTCAAAACCAGTTTGGGTTTCAGTGCGAATTAGATGTTCTCAGACCAGGGGAAAATCAAGGCAGCTTTTCATCTGTAAGGTAATACTCAGAATCACCACAGTGATGTATGATTTATCATCATAAGTGATTTACCAGCGTGAGTTTTTCCTGTAATTTCATTGTGTCAAGTCAAGCTGATCTTTTCAGTGGTTTTTATTTAACAACTCGCTATCAATCTAAAGAGTCTTAGAGCCAGCATGACTTTTAGAGCCAGCATTTGCTTACCATGCTGAAAGAAGAAAACATTAGTTTGGGGTTTTTTTGTAAATTTGAAATATTACAATTACAATGGGATCTTTAGAAATTAAAAATTCACATATTTTCTTTTGTTTTCTTCTATGTAGTAGGTATGAAAGAAATGTCAATAAAAGGCTTAAAGGTGAGGCTTTTCCTTCTAGAAACCGAGAGAGCTTGACTTAACTGGTTTCCAGATACTAATACTTTCAAGAAAAACAATAGTTATTAAAAAATACGTAAAATTTTCTTTAGTACCCTAAGCCTCCACACTTTGAGCTTCTTGCCAACTTGTGGTTTTTCCTTTCATTACATAGAACAGGCCTTAACTGACATTGTGATAATAGCATAAAAAAATAAAATCCCAAGATATGGCACTTTGAAAATCCTTTTGATAGTCTCTGTATTTGAATGGCATGGTAACGTTGCCATGAATTAAGAAATACAGCATGTTTGTTAAACTGTAACATTTGAAAGTGTGTAATTGTACAGAATTACTGTTTTATGTGTATATAATGTTTGAGTACTTAAGAAGTCTGGTTCCTAGCGGATTAAACGCATGACTACGAAGTTGGATGAAGAAATATTTTTTTGCACTTCTCTCCAAGAAGTTTGATACAGCTGTCAGATGTTTGCTGATTGTGTCAGTGGCAAGGAATATTTTAGTAGTTCTAGTGTTTCACTACATAATTATAACCTGTGCTCAAGCTTCTGTTTTTGAGGTACTTAGGTTTATTATTCTCTTAATAATTCAAGGAATTTTGGATGAAACTAGTAGTAAAAGCTGACATTGATTTTTACTTTCCCCCCCCCCCCTTTTTTTTTTCTTTGAACTAGTAAAACTGAAAACTTGAGTTCTTCTTTGTTTCTCTTTTAGTGGTGTAACAGGACTGAATATCACTGAGAAAGATAAAATTGCACAAACCTGTAAACTGAATGAGAAATGAGGTGGTAAATTAAATGTCATGGAGTCATAGGATGACTCTTTTGTAGCTGTGTACAATTTTGTTTATGAACTCTGTGTCATATTTACACTGACAATTAAAGCAGGTTAGATGAAAAACTGTTGAACAATTTTCTTTGTCAGTGTTGATCAGAAAAGAATACTCAGATTAAATTTTTCCCTTCTTCAACTCCATCACCAAAATTTTGCTTTGGGGAAAAAAAAAAAAAAAAAAAGAGAGACAAAGCCTGTCTGTGCAGCATGGTTTGGGAGGAAAGGTGCTGACTGTAAATGATTCTGTTTGTGCGGGCACCAGTTGCTTTAAAAACACAAAGAATGTTTTCTTGTAAACACCATCGAAAACATGGCTGTTGGGGAGAGTAGGCAGGAATGTGGATCAAAGTCTGATTGTTAGGGAATGGAGCTTGAAGAAGTCCAACTTGATTGACAGTACCTATGTTGTGTTAGCTAGATGGGCAAGAGAGAAAACGTGTCCTTGGAAACTGGAAAGTCTCATCCAGGTGTTATTAAAGGATCAAATGATAGCGTTTCTGGTTGCTTTTCAGCATCAGTGTTTTGAACCAGACTCGTTTGATTGTTGGTGTAGGTACAGCCATACGGACTCGTTCAGTATAGCTGCAGTCGCTCATTTGCCACAGTATTTATAGCTTAGCTGTTGAATGTATGGAATCCTCATGGGATTGTTCTATTTGAATACTGTATGTTCTGTTTCCATTCGGGTCTTGTCTGTGTTAGGTGACTTTTGCTCACGTTTCCCCTTTTTGCCACCGGCTGATTCTCAGCAGTGGTGGTTGCAGAGGAATACTAGTGCAGCCCAGGTTCCTGCGCCTCAGCCAGCACTTCACCACTGCTGGTAACCAGCTGGTAACTGCCTTCTGCTGTAGGCTATTAAAATGGGGGCCACCATTTGTACTAATATTTTCACTGTCGTAGGAACTTGAGCAGCTATATGAAGTTCAGCAATGCCATCTACAGATAAGACCTCCTAATCATTTTAAAACATCTGGCTGGAAAAGCTGATGGCACATTTATTAAAATGACTTTAAAAGTAGCTTTGTAAATACTCCATTTAGTTAATCTAAAGTTAGAATGCATTTTAAATTATTGTAATCCTCTTAAAATTCTTAAATATTACTTTCAGGCTCTTTAACGTAAATAATTTTCATATGTGTAGACTTAATTTTCTACCGATTTTAAGTAATAATGTACACATAAATGTGCCATAGATTTTGTGTGTTCACAGTCTTTGAAAGATAGTTTTTTAGTAAATTGTAAATAATACTGTATAAGCTCTAGAACAAATCTATGTTGACCTTTTTTCATTACCTTATGCTAGTTATATGGAATGGTTTATTTTACAGCCTAGTGTAGGAACTTGGAATGCACACTTAAGGGTCCTCAAGTGCACACTTAATGGTAGAAACTAACTCTGTCATTAGGTACTCACTTTTAGTCACAGCATGCTCATTTTTATGTATTACTGTTTGTTTTGCCTTCAGTTATTGCTTGCTGATCTTTCAGGCAGGAAGTAAGTTTCCCAGATAGCTGTGACGTGAAGCCTTTAGGAAAAAAAGTTCTAAAATTGTCCATGATTTTGAAAGTTGCACTACTAAACACCTAGATCAAGCTTGGTGTTAACCTAGTGCACCTTCTGGAACAAAGTAGTATTCAAGGTGAAGATCTAATTTGCTTCTTCACCTTTTTAAAACAGAATTTTCACTTGCTTTGTGTGCTTTAATCAACAAGAAAATACAGGAGCTTAGTGAAACTCTTGTAATTTTGGCAGTCCGAATGCACCCTCATTCACAATGTAGCCCTGGATCCCTAGAGGGAAGAGATTTTCATCTAAATCTCCAAACTTACCTAAGTCTATGGTTTAGTTTTTGTAAAGCATATCGTTCAGTTTGAGTATTTAGATAAATGCAGTTACATTTCACATTCTGAAACTAATTTTATTCTATATTTAATATATTGATAGCTTAGATGTAAAATCATTTGTATATATTAAAGGCATAATGCAATTAGTGAAGTAGGAAGAGTTGAGTGGGAGCATAAAGCTCTCGGTGGCCTGAAAAACTAAGTCTTGGCCCATATTTTAGAAGTCACAATGTTTTATTCATGCATTCTCGTTTTATATGGGGGAGGGAATAGCTAGAACGTGTTACGAAATTTTTGGAAAACTTTCCTAGCATTAGTCATGAAGTTGGCCTTGAAACACTGTCATGGTCAACTTCCTAGAATTCACTTGTTTGTAGAGTATATATTTTGATTGTCAGTAAAGATAATAAGTTTGTATTTTTTCTGCACTTAATTCATGTAATTAATCCACGCAACAGAGTTTTCTATAATGTGGTGAAGTTGACAAGAGACGTAATTACACCTACCTGTTAATCTGTGCTTGCAATATTTCAGTAATTTTATTTAAGCTGTCAATAGTAGGCAGCAGAAAGCTGCAAATTTCATTTTCTTTATTGCTCGTTACATTTGTAGTGTGAGTAGTCATCCATTTTCTTTGCGGAAAGCTTGTAACGGAGTTTTCTGTTTGTTGCATATTTCTAGTTGAAAAAGACAGCATTTTTTTTTTTAGCTTTTGTGAAAGCTGCTTACAAATTGCACGACCATTTTGTAGCGTGTCTCCATTACTTAGAAAATTGGTTGTTTCAGGGTTAGTGGTTCAGTTGGAAAATGCTTGAAAAATGAATTTTAAGCACTTCATCAAGCACAGCAAATGAACGGTATGAAATTTTGCTCTTTGAAAATTGACTAAATGTAACAGTATCAATTGAATTTTTTTTTCTTCAAATATAGATACCTCACTTAAAGGAAAGCACAGCTGTACTGTATTTAAACTCATTCTAGGAAATAACAAAAAGCTGGTCTCAAATATTTTGTTGCCATTTTGTTGCTCTCTGTGATTGACAAAAATCTTGTTTTTCTGTCTTCATACTCACTCTCAAAAGTACTTGTTGATGTTGACATGCCAGTATAATTATCTCAAATTGCAGAAAGTAGCTGCGAAACGACGGAGTCTGCGTTAGCTCGGGGCAACAGGTTGAATGACTATTCTGAAACCATAGTAAAAGCCTGTGAAAAAAATGATCAGTGCATTCAACAATTTTTAATCCTTTGCCAATGATGTACAGTCTTATTGTTAGAGTTGCTGTGGTTGCGTTACAGGACACACAAAACTGTCCTCTACCTCACGTGAGATTTAACAGATATTTTATATGGTTTTAGTAAACAAGATGCATCTATCTGGTCACTTAGTTTACAAATTTTGAATTATATTTATTGAAACATGACATACTGTGCTCTTAGCTTATACCTCAATTGTATTTTGTGCTGTTATCCATTTTCATGCCTTGTAAATACCTGTATAGATTGTGGATTCAAAAACAAATAAAGAACTGTAATGTCAGAACGCTTGTTTTTGTCATATTCTTGAACGCTGACTTCTAAATGTGACTTTTTGGAAGGTGCTTTTCTAAGGAGGTCAGAAGCTTCCTTGCTTTGATTACAGTAAATTAAAACCTGATTACACTGAAACTCGTTAGCACAACTCCCACTGCCTGCAGCAGGTCCCCAGCTTTCTAAAAGCCATTTTTAGCAAAATCCACAAGATCAGTAATCCTCCTTCACCACCAGTCTGTTTTCTAAAGCGTTTATGGCTCTATGAAGGTATTGACACTAAAATTTATATGTATCTTGACATAAATTTGGTATTTATAAATGTAACTACTCATGTGTTTGGCATGTTCTCTGGTGTACAGCTTTCGTTGCTGCTCAACTGCTTCAGCAATGTTTGAGTTGTTCACACCTCAGTATATATAATGTAAAATGATATATAATGGCTTAAAAATATATAAATAAAGGTCACACGTCACTGTATAAAATGCTGAGAGAAAGTCAGAAATGAGGATTATACTTCATTTGCTGATGCAAAATGTACCCTGCAGTGACTCTCTGCTGCTCTTAGTTTTTGTAAGTCACATGATTACGTTGCTTAACGTTTTTGTTTACAATCGGGGAACTTAAATAGCAGAAAATGCAGACTAGAGAGGGGAAGGAGGCAAGAAGGTGTATGTGAACGGGATTTCAATTCAGATGGAGCTTCCCCCACTTACAACAATGGGCTGTATTCTGTTGGTTGCTTAAAAGAAATCTAGACTGGGGGGGGAAGAATTTGTACTACAAGTATTTTGGAGATTTCCTAGGTGCTTTTATTCATTCTCAAGGGCTTGGGGTTTTTTTTAACAGATAAGTATGGTCACACACACAGAGTTTTTCTTCCCCTCAAATCAGAGCAAAAATGCTTTGCCTTGTTTTAAGGTACTGCTCTTGTGTACAGAAAATCCTGATGATGTTTCAGAGTATTGCAACCCCTTAATGCTGCCATATACTTGCCTGTATTTTACAACTGAAGAGAAAAATGAGCAGTATGAACCAAGATGAAGATGGAGTTGGTAACATTTTGATGAGCTCAGCCTTTCGTACAGAAGAAAATGAACAACTAACTTCACCCCTTGAAGAGTTAACCCTGTTTATTTCTGCAGCCCAGTGCTCTTCTTTTTATACTGCTGTATTTCCAAGCAAGGGAGAAGATACCAGGCTGAAAACCCTTCAAAGAAAGTTCAAGGTGAGTCATTTTTATAAGAAAAACTTACAGGGTGTTGATAGCTTAAGTATGACTAATTGCAACGCTTGTCATTTGTCAGAGGAAAACAATGCTGATGGAGGAAAAACTGAGTGAGAGGGTAAAAAGATGGATTTTTAAGGTGTTCACACTGTTGCTGAAATAAATGCCTGTGTAGTGTGTAGCCTTCAAAATAGCAACTGATTAAAATATTGCCCTGCGTATATGAGTTTATTTAGCATATAGCTGGGAAAGTCCTCCTTTGTTTCTTATTTTATTGATCTTGTGAATCACCTGTAGCACACTAACTTATATTCACTTACATATTGTGGAATTATTTATAACACTGACAAAATAGTAAATGTTTCCTCTCCCTATCGACATGAAGAAAATAATTCCAAGTGTGCCCTACAGGCACCAGACCAGAGCTGTTGGATAGTACCAGTTACTGGAGTGTAAAATTTACTTCTGGTAACTTGAGCTGCTGCACAAACTTTGACAAATACATTTATGAAGGAAGACGTGGCAGTGTGAGAAGCTTTTGTGGTTTAGGAAACTGAATTATAGGAGGATGTGTCCACAGCCTGTGAATTTATATCCCACAGCATTTAAATAAGCCTTTTTTTTTTTCAAATTGGGATGAGCCTGCACTCTCGCCGTGTACTATGCTTCTAATTGCAGCTCTGGGATGAAATGAAAAATCAAGATGGTGAAAAATTTTCTGGTTTCTTCAAGCAAAACAAAATACTTTGAAGTATGTTAGATAGGTATTAGTGATTTAGGGAATATTCCTGTCTTATAAAGTCCCAAGGACTGTGTGGTGACAGTACCATTAGATGACAGAGGTTGAGATCCATCATCGCCAAATGATTAAATATCCTTATTCCTGGTATTAATCGAAGCCAGTATTCAGATCTGTGCATTTATACTTGAGACAACAGATCAGGTGTTTAATTTACAGAATGCTATAAAGCTTGATGGAGGAAAAGCTGAACTGAAAAAATGTAAATGGATTCAGAGAAGGGGAGAGACAGGAACATGTTCATTTATCAGCTCATCTCCTTCCAAATTCAGGAGGTGATGCAAGTGCATGGTGTCCAAGAAGTGGAACACCACTAGTTTCATTCAAGAGATGACAAGTTTATCTCCTGAAAAATAAATAGGCAGGAATATTGTTTGAGGAAAGATTCACTCAATCCAGAATTGAACCTTAGACAAAGTGAAAATGGTGGTTGGATGTAAATAACAACTTGATCCACCTGAAATGAGTGTAGTAGAAGAATAAGCTGTGTAGAAAGGTAGAATTACATCAGGAAAGTCATGGCATTCTGGCTTTACAAAAATACCATAAACCAGGTACTACAAAAATCCCAAGGAGTAACCAGCAATATAAAACAAATGTGAAAACAACTAATAAATTTCTAGTTATTATAAAAGCTCCTCTACAAAGATAATTTTCAGCTATTTGTGTAGTAACTCCAGTGTCTGGATGAAGCTTGACAAAAACAAAACTGTGCCCTCATGTCCTTGAATTTTGAATTTAAGGACATGAGACAAATTAAGCTTAGGATGGTCTTGTTCACACTATTGACTTTATTTGCTAAAGAATGGGGAAAAAACCCCGTTGGATAAAGAGCAGGATCTATTTAATCCCTGGCACTTTAGCCCTGGAGCATAGCTTCCAGCGTTTCTTTCTCACTAACAGCTCTGGGAATTAATCCAATTCATTGTTCTGCATTTTCTTGCCCAGTTTTCCCTTCCCCATGCAATGCGGACAGCTGTCCAGCAGTGGTCGCTCCAGCCACGTTTTATCTGCCTAGATCCAAACCTTCCCTTTGCACGATTGGAAGCCCTGGAGGATGCACAATGATGACATTTCATTAGGGATGTGCTCGCACCCGATAACGTATATATATATATATATATGTGCTCATGAAAATACAAAATTAGGAAAATATCCTGGCTGCCTGTTTCTCCTGGTGCAGAATGGGCTGAGAAGTTTATCTTCTTTTGACATTTTGAAGTGGGCTGTTCCTTGATTTATCAAGCAGACTCAAATTCGCACCCATGATGAGTCCGAGCAAAAAGCTGCTCATTTTAATTTTAGCATTGAAAAGTGGAAATAAGGTGATGCTAAAAACATATTTAAGACTCCATGAGTGTTAGTTAACACTTCGGCAAACCCGGACACAAACAGAGAATGCACTGATGGGTCTCTTACGTTTTTGCTGTTACTGAAAACATCAGGAAAGACCCGAGACTGGTTCTGTCCTTTTACTGCAGCCATGCTGATGGCTTTGATGAGATAATCAATTCCAGCTCTTGAGTGACAATGTCCACCACATTTCCAGCCGTCTTTCCAAGAAGAGAAACCAGTGTGATTATTTGCCTTCAGCTCAAAACCACAACCTTATTTTTTGTCCCTTGATGCTGGATTTTGAATGATCAGGCTGTTTGCATTTGAATGAAGCACTCTGGTTTGTTTTTCAAGCACGGGTGGGTGTAATTCTGCATCTCCTCCTCTCCACACCCTCCTTCCCCTCTGACTCTCTGGATGAACTGGCAGAAGTTGGGGCTCTCTGCTCGCTCCTCCCATGCATTATGGGGCTGGAGGCAGCTCTAACCCCTCCCAGGGAGGGAGCTGGGCAGAGGCAGCCGAGTGCCTGCAGCAGTGCCTGAGCAGGGACCTCGTCCTACCAAACCCCTGTCCCTCCTGCTCGCAGTAGGTCCCAGCAGCCGGGATCCGCCGCAGGGAGCTCACCGGCCAGCTTTGCTGACCCCCTGTGGGTGCTTTCCCGTCCAGCTCGCCCCACTAAGGGAGCGACATGGTGGCCACCTGCCTGCACCTGGCCGGATTTGTCTGCAGTTTTATAGGGTGGATCGGGGTGGTTGTGGCAACGGCCACCAATGACTGGGTGGTGACTTGTGGCTACACCATTACCACCTGCAGGAAAATGGACGAGCTGGGATCCAAGGGGCTGTGGGCAGACTGTGTCATGGCGACGGGTCTCTATCACTGCAAGCCCCTCGTGGACATCCTCATACTGCCAGGTACGTGTGCCCCGTCCTCCCCCGTCCCACTCAGAGCTGAGGAGACAAGCCCTGCTCTGAGCAGCACGCGTCCTGCTTCTGGAGGAACTGATGATAAAGCTCCTCCAACTTCATCAGTGCAGGAGATGATCTGTTAAATATGCTAAAGAATGTGAATAACAACATCATTCCCATTAAATTACACCTGGTTTTAATCGTACCCAGGTATCATGTGTTATCTGTGGCTATTAAAGTCCGGTTAATGTTTAATCCTTGCTGTTAGTAAACTCTTGCTCTTCCTTTCCCACCTTGTATCCAGATTGCATTGCAAAACATAGATGGAATATTGAGGTGTAACGGAGCATTTCGAGTTTTGCTTTGAGATGACGATGAGCTATTAAAAGTGTTAAGGTCCCGTTCCGTAAAATAATTTTTCATATAATGAATCTTTCAGCATCTATTATTAATGCTGCTATGGCTTTCAATCTTTTGGAAGATTGTCATTAGTCTTGATGGTCTTGTGCTTCTCACATGTTCTAAGGCAAGATGGAACTTTTACACAGCAAACAGAAGTAACTGTATTTAACTTGTCCTGATATTTTCTAATTATATAGTAATTTTCATCTAGTTTACTGCAAAGCAAAAAATAAGCAAGATGTTTCAGTAGTATTAACACACATTTTGAGCTACTTAAATCTGTCAAAGTCTTGTATGGTCTTGTCCCTGTAAGTTCAGTTAATGATCTTTACCCATTTCAATCGCTGTTAACTCTGCAGCACTTCTTTACTCTGCTATGTTTTCGGATTGTACCTTCTCTAGCGTGTCAGAAATGCCCCTCCCAAAGCTGACGGGGTAGAAATAACCATTCCTTGCCACTTTCAAGTTTCCTAATTTATTTGTTTAAACTGATGTGAAAATGATTTCACAAGAAGTTAGTTTATTCCCAGATTTCTCTCTGGTACAGAGTCTGTATCACCCAGTATTTAGCGATATCAAATCTCTTAGATTAGCTCCTATTCTTCCCTTCTGTGTGTGTATCTAGTTTTATTTTGGTAGGTTTACCTTCCTTATTGCTACTATTGTTCAATATGATCCAGCACAGAAGACAGAGAAAAGGCTTGATCTGAAGAAACATTATTGAATAAAATTTAATAAATAGGTAAATAGGTCTTTCAGCAGCAGAAAGTAATTCTTTCCTCCAGCAGAAACAAATCACAAAACAAGATGCTTCTGCTTGTAACCTATTTGATACCCACTGCTTTCCAGGAGAGGGGAATTTATCCTGGTGTGCCCGATAGCTGAGATGTATTTAGAGTCTTTCATTGCCTGAGTCAGGTCTTTAAACCGACTGTTTGTGTTCTCATTCAGTCAGGATTGATTGCACAGGAACCACACTGGGCTCTGCCATCTCCTTTGTTTAGGGTCTTGTTTTTTTGCCATGAACTCCTCCGGTAACATTTTTTGTTAAGTTTCCTCTTGAGAAAAAGATAAAAAATCAAGCAAATATTGAATATAGACAGAGACTGCATTTCCAGGAACAGTAAAATCCTCATTCCTGGTGTCTCACCTGTATTGTCAGCGGGAGTTGCTTGAGGTCCTCACTTGCTGGTATTGTTTGAGACATCACAAAACTCTGTGTTTGCCTGTGACAGTTTCATTTCGTTAATAAGAGGGGAAAAAGAGCCAGCACACTCACCCTGCTGAGAGTGCTCTGAGAACCAGTGGAGGCTCACCAGGCTCTGGAGCAAATCTGACACTTGTTCTTTTTCTTTTGCATGCAAGTAATGACCTGTTTATATTTATTCATATATTATATATAACATTTATAAATAAAACAAAATTAAATCTACATAATATAGATAAAAAAATATTTTGATACATTGACCCTCACAGAGCGGTTCAAGTATCACATCCCTGCCCAGCATGCCCACAGTCCCCATTCCTTGTTGTTCCTCACTGTTAGGTGGCTGCTGCTGCCCAGGGGCAGGCGGGAGAGGGGTAGGTGCTGATGGAATGCCAGAGGATCCGTAGGGATCCAGAGGAGAAACGTGACCCTTAGTTATGACAACTCAAGTGGCTCTGCAAAGTGCAGTCATTCCTTCTCCCTACAGAAGAGCTGTGCCAGCAGTCAGCTCCAGCCACAGCTCTCCTCTGAAACCTCACTTCCAGGCTGGATGTCTGACGTGCAGGACTGGGACGTGGCTGGGATCACTGAGCATCCCTCCTTCTCCCAGTTCAACAATCCTCAGCTTCTCAGGGCAGCTGGTGGTGGTGTCTCATGGACCTGCATGTTTCAGTAGTGCATCCATCCATTTCAAGTAGTGCTATCCATCCCTCTTCTGGATGACTGTGGACCTTCTCTGCTCACAGCAAGCTGCTCTTTAAGATTTTAAATTCTTGTTATTTAGCCAAAGCTTTCTCTATGAAAGATCTAGGAAAACTCATTCCTGGCTGTTTCTCCTGCTTTCCCTTCCCTTATTTTTCCAGCTTCATGATTTCTCAGTGTCTTGCTGGGAAGAGCTTGTGTTTTCCATGCAGTGTTACTTCTTCACTGGAAATTTTTGAGTCTGCACACCCCATGTTCATGCAGTACCCACTCTCCTGAAGTCTCACATTCTTACACCCGGTGAACATTTAGTGCTTACACAAAGGATTGAACCCACCTCCTCTACTCCATGCACATCTCTCGAGCTAATCAAACAGGAGCCTTTGTCCAAAGGTCTCCTTCTCTTGTGCTGAATAATCAAAATCCTCTTTCCTTGCCAACAGGGTATGTCCAAGCATGTCGAGCGCTGATGATTGCTGCCTCCGTCCTGGGTCTTCCTGCTATCTTCTTGCTGATAACGGTCTTGCCCTGCATCCGGATGGGCCACGAGCCTGGAGCTGCCAAGTACCGTCGGTCCCAGCTGGGAGGAATCCTCATCATTCTCCTGGGTAAGACACCCACTGTGTGTGCAGAACCAGAGACCTTCCTCTGTTCCAGAACAGCATGGTGCAAGCTGCTTGAGCATGCTCACCTGAAAGCACAGTTGTCCAGGCTGAGCTGACCCTGAAGCTCTCCAGCATCGCTGCAGTTTGTGGGGCAAACAAAAGGCATGAACGGGAGTGGGAGGGCAAGGAGTTGAGCAGAGAGAAGAGGGGAGGGCTGTGAAAACCTAACCTGGAGCAAAAGGAGGCTATGGGGAGACTTTATCACTTTCTAGAATCACCTGAATGGATGTTGTGGTGGGGTTGGTCTCTTCTCCCAAGGAACAAGCAACAGGACAAGAGGAAATGGCCTCGAGTTGTGCCAGGGGAGGTTTAGGTTGGATATTAGGAAAATTTTCTCCCCTGAGCGGGTTGTCAAGCCCTGGCCCAGGCTGCACAGGGCAGTGGTGTGGAGTCCTCATCCCTGGAGGGATTTAAAAGCTGTGTAGATATGGTGCTGAGGTACGTGGTTTAGTATTGACCTGGCAGCTCTGGGTTTATAGTTGGACTTGATGGTCTCTTCCAGCCCAAATGATTCCATGATTCTATGATTCTACTGTGCGTTGTCTTGTGAAGTCCTCGGACACAGCCATTGCTTGTGTCTGTGGGAGGTCATCTGCCTGCGGGCACTGGTTTTACTTGTTCCCTGTGGAAACAATGCTATCTTCGGCTAACAGTCTAAACTCCCAAGCTGCTTACAGGGAACAAATAGCCCCCAAGTTTTCCCTGGGCTTCACAGGTGCAGCCAGGTCAAAGTAAGCTGAGGCATTTTGGAAGAAAACCCACAGCTGAGGGGATGCTGGTCCTGCAGGGACAGCAGAGGAGGGAGCAAGGAAGTGGCATGGACCTGAGAAGAGGGCTGGCATTTCCCCTGTGCCTCCCAACCCCCTCTGACCAGCCTTGCCCTTGGCATCTATATTCCCTTGGGAATTTCTTCCCAGCCCCTGTGCCTGCAGAGGAGATTGTTTTGCGCAGTGCAGACTGTGGAGCTCATTGTCCCCAGTGCAACACCTGCATGTTCTTGAAGCCTCGTCATCTCAACAACAGGCTGCGGTGCCTTGTTTTTACCCGTCTGTGTGGCAGAGGAGGAGGGGTGAGGGAAAGTGGCCTCTTTGTGTGGCTCTGCTAGTCTCTGGCAGCCCCCGCTGACATCATGACCATCTTCTTTCTTCTTCTTCTTCTCCTTATTTTTTTCCAAGTGGGCACTGGGTATAGCTGCACACTCGGAGGGGCTGTCCCCTGGACTCTCCTTCCTTGCAAGCAGTCCTTTCTCTGGTGCCTTGCCGAGAAGCAGATAGTACAAGTCATTATGTCGACCAAGACCAAGGGGCCCTTTCAGTGCCTGTGGGGTTTAAGGGCACATTGCCACAGCTGGATTTCCTAAAATCAGCATTATAGGTTCTGCTTAGGATGTGCCAATTGTGAAGAGCCACATTAGAGAGTGGTTGGAATGTGGCCTTCATCCCTATCATGAAACCTTGAGTCACATATTTTATTTGGGCTTGGCAAAGTGGAAGAAAAAGTGGGAGTTTTTTTCCTGCCTGTGAATGAAATTTTTGTGCTGGAGGAGTCTGCTCTGCTGGATTTCCCCTGCCTGGGATGGGGGATGCCCAGCAGAGCAGCACTTCATGGCAAACAAATGCAAGTTTTCAGGTTCAGTGGAGGAGAACCGTGCTGTAGACCTACTCCATTTGCATGGCTGCAGACATGGAGGTGAGAGAATTGTCCCTGAGTCCTGAAGGGCAAAAGGTTTACGGTGCCAGCACACACGTGACAAACAAATCCCAGTGAGAGTATCAGGTAATGCTTCATTAGAATTAGTGAAATCCCATATTTTGCAGCATTTACCCCAGGTCTAGTGTGCCCCCCCTCCCACCCTGGTCTTGCTGGGGTGTGACACCAGGGAGGGGAAGGGATGTAAGAGGATAAAGCAGAGTTGTGATGCTCTGTAAGCCTCAGAACATGGTTTTCCCACTAAGTAGATCCTGTGAGAAAAGGAAATGTGTATTTATGCAGACGTTGGCAGACAAATGCTCTTTGGGTCAGATTTGTGCTTCTTACTCGTTTTTACCCATGTGAGTTTTAAAGTAGCTAGAGGTGAAATGGTTTGCTCATGTCAGTGATGTCCTGAATGAGCTGGGCTGTGAACAGCAGCCTGGTCACAATGTTTTCATCACAATTACAGTAATGTTTTAGTCACAAATACAATAATGCTCTTTTTGTCAGATCACAAATGAGGAATAAATAAGCTCATTTTGCTCTTTAGTTGTTTTATTTAAAAAACAAAACAAAACAAAAAACCAACCCAAAACCCAACAAAAGAAACACACCAACTCCCACTTCTTTTACCAAACCTCAAATTTTTCCAGGCTGATCAGCAGGACAGACCCTTTGGAAGGAAAATAATGTGCAGAGTTTGGGACTTCAACATTATTTAAGCTGATTAATTATCTGTTATTTGCAAAATGAGGTGGTACCACTCCAGAGCATTTAATAGGCATGAATCAGGCCTCAAAAGTCATAACACTGGCTTAAAATTAATTATATTCTAGAAGTAATATGCCCTGGACAGTTCTTTTTTTACCCTCTGGCTGCTGAACTCTTGTTCATGGTTTTCCCCAACCACACGGGCTCCAGACTTTTTCTCTAAATGGAGGCCAAAGCTCTGGTTAAAAGAAAACAACCCCCAAAACACTCCCTAATGGGGCAGAAATAGAGATGTGTTCAGGAGGCAGCCTTCACTTGTTGCTTGGGGAAAGGATGGCAGTTTGTCAGTGAAATTTGTTAAAAAAAAACCCCACAAGGTTTGAAACCGTGTGGAGACAAAAGGGAAAAAAAAAAAAGGAAAAGTTGAAAACTTGCCAGGAAAACAATGGGCTCAGAAATTCCACTGATTTTTCTGTGCAACCTGTGCACACACCCTCTTATCCTGCCTGCTGATATTTTTACGTCTTTCCTTGATCCTATCTGTCCGAGAGAATTGATTTATTGCTGAAAACAACCCTCAGCAGAGGTTTTCTCTGAGGCAGTATGAAAACATTTCATACGTTAGTGTTGATGGAAAAACCCTGGCCCATCCCATGTTGTTGCTGCTAATTTGGGGGACCCCATGCTGGTAACCACGTGGGCATTTTCCTAATGGAGGTGAGGGACCTGAGACACTGGAAAACACAGACAAAAAATACGTAGTTATTGAGAATTACCACCGAAAAATGACCATATTAGCTATTGTATAATAAATGAAGGATATTTGTAAGTTTTTCTGGACACTGCATGAAATTTACTTGTAGAACCATAGATATCAAGATAAAAAGATTGCCTTGAACATAGAAAAAAAATAATCATGGCTATCTGTTACTTCAACTAAATGCTTTGAAAGAGAAATCTGTGTGACTTTGAGTCAGCAACTCAGAACAGTTAAATTCAGCTGTGAAAGAAAAGTATCCTTTCCTCTGCAGAAAGCTTTTAACTTATCGTTAAGGAATTTGGCAGGGACTTCTTGTCACTCGAGTTAGAGTAATTCTGCACTATTCTCCCCCACCTTCCCGAGCACCTTCTGTGCTTCTTGTCTGCATGTACTTCCATCTGATTAAATTATGTCTGTTAATGTAGAACATCTAGAATAATGCAGAATTAAATTATGCCTGTAATGAGTTTCAGCTCAACAGATACAGCTACTGCAAGTCTATAGTGAAAAAAGATTTAGAAATGCAGGGAGCCTGACATATATTCCTGTGGAATTACAGGTGTCTGATGGAGCAAGGACAACCACCCTGAGTATTACTGAGTTGGCTTTTGCAGGACTGTCTAATCTAGCTGCAATGAGCAGGCAAAATTTCCAGTATGTGGGTGCCCCAAAACATGCCTGGTTTTCCAGCTAACCTAGATGGTCTAATAGAAAGTATTCCTTCTGTTTGCAGGCTTTTGCTTATTATTCTGCTAGACTGTATTGACTACCAGCAGCTCTACTATCTGAAGACATTTGTATTTAGGGAGAGGCAAAGAGTCTCTCAGCACCAGCACAGCAGAGAATGGATAATAATTTCTATTCAAAGAGTTCTTCCTTGCAGGCAGCTATTTTAGTACTTGAAACTTGTCCTAAAATGCCATTTTCAATCCCTTTGGGTTTCTTGGCAAACCAGCTTTTTTTCCAGCCTTTCCCTGTGATACAGCTAGACCAAAACTTGAGTTCACCAAGAAATATTACAGTCTCAGACTGTCCTTTTCACATCTTCGTGGAGGATTTATAACCCAATCTAATCTATGCAGAGCAATGAAATCCAGTCCTGTCTCAGGGCGTTCCTCTTGCTGAGCAACGGGGTCACTGGTGACTGACGGCAGCTGGTAGCCTCCGAAGACAGAGAGGTCAAACTAACCCATGCAAAGTCCTTGGCTTGTTCTTCACAGCTTTCTAGTATTGTCAGCATTAAAATAAGGTGGTTTTACATGTAGTTGAGCCACATGGACAAGAGATGCCATTGTGTCAGCGTCCCTGAGAGCTCTTCTCACCCCAGTGCAAGTGTTTTCTTCAGTTGTGGGGGAGGGTCTGGGTAGATAAGGCTCTTATAGTCTATGGACATAAATATATATATATATTTACTGCTGACAGAAGAAGAAAAGATGATTGTGTCTTTTCGGACAACAAAGAAGCTTTTTTGTGGGAGCCCATTAGAATGCTTTGCAGATTCCCAACTGATACATTTTTGTTTTAAAGCACTGGAGGCTCATGAGCTGTTTGCAGGACTGATCCCCACGCAGCAGAAATGCTGTTCTCCCCTCCCTGCTTTCTCCAAAAATTCCTTCCAAAACCACAGGGTCCTTGCTTTCAGGAGGCCCAAAATTATTACTGGCTTTATTAGCATCCCTCAAATGTTCTTCTCTTTTCCATAAGAAAATATTTTCTCTCACAATAACTGCAACTATTGGGGATGTGTTTTCTGTTGTACTGGCCAGGAGCTATGGTTTGTTCTCTGCTTTAACTAAACAATTTTATTTTTAATCTCACCCCCTCTTCCTCCTGCAACTGTAACTTTTTGACACTGCCTCCAGATACCTTTAAGCACGGTTGGTGGAAATCTGTAAGGCTGCCACGGTGCTGTTATTGTTTTGCTCTGATTCTCTGATAGCCACAAGGATGGAGCCCTGCACAGCTTGTCCCAGAGGCAAGTAAATATTGACAGATTAATTCTTCTCAGACATACAGCACATAAAGGAGTATTGTTTTAGGACCTGCTCCTGTGAGGTGATTAACACCATCAACTCCTGTTGTCTTCGGTGCATGTGGGGACCATCTTGCAGGATGGAGGTAGGACCCTTAGTGAGGGTAGCGAGGGTGACCTTGCATAGCACAAGGAGAACGCAGGGCGTGAGTTTTCTCCCCCCTTGGAGGAAACCCTGTGTGTGTGTGCTGCACGCTGGAGCACTGAGGTCCCTGCCTGGCTGCTTGTGAAGCACTGATCTTGAACCTGCTTTACTGTCCTGAGGGTATCTCCTTCACATGTCACCTGCCTAGCAGTGCTCACAGCACCCCTGTGGCAGCCTGCCTCCTTTTTGTTGAAAAAAAACTATTAAATTTGGAGCAAAACTGGAAGTCCACAGTAATTTTTTTTGACCTGCTGTAGGCTCTAGGTAGAATGCTGTTTACCCTTCAAGGTCAGGTTGGATGGGGCTCTGAGCAAACTGCTCTAGTTGAAGATGCCTCTGTCCATGGCAGGGGGGCTGGACTAGGTGCTCTTTAAAGGTCTTTTCCAATCTGAACCATTCCATGATTCTGCAGACCTTTCAGGTCCCATTTCTGTTCAATTCAATAGGTTTCTGGGAGAACCTTGCTGGGTTTTTCCACATCACATGATACAGAGAAAATTTCCATAGGGAAGTGAAATTTGCTTTCCAGAGTTGTGAGACGTTTCCTTCTCCATAAATAAGCCCCAACAATGCTGTGCTGCTGTTTAGTTTGTTCCTGCCTGTTTTCTGCTTGTATTTCATAAACCCTACCTTGCCTTGCTAAGTATTGGGATATTTTGTTCATGTTTATGTGACTGTTCAGGAGAGCAACTGCAGCGAGACTGATTGACATGCACTGAGGACATAGCATGAGACTTCATGCAGAAACAGTGATTTAAGCAAGTTGACTCCAGGCCACCAATTTTACTGTCTCAGCAGTGCATATGGCTTTTGTGGTGTTGCTTCGTATCTAATCTATTACTAATTCTGCAGATCTCCAGAGCAACAAGTTCAGGGATGACTTTTATTCTTCCCCCTTAAAGATATTTCAAGGGAACAAATCTGTTTCCCTTGTAATAAATATATTGGATTGTGTCAAGCAGCAGTTGGTTTTTCTTCTTGTTTGTTGGTGCCCAAGGGAGGTGGCTCTTCTGTCTCTGTCCCTACAAGGCTCCCACGTGGAGATATCTTAGACCAAGCTCTGATGCTCCTGGGTCCCACTGTGGCCCTGCAAGGGAGGAGGGATGGAACTCCCCTCTGTCCTCTGTCCCGCGGAGCCTTCCTTCCCCTTTGGTGTGCTCTGTGTCCCCACGGTGGGGTTGCGTGCTGCAGTTACCTTTCCTGTCCCTCTCTCCCCAGCCATGTGCGGCGTTGTTGCGACGATCTGGTTTCCCGTGTGCGCCCACCGCGAGACCACCATTATGAGCTTTGGCTACTCCCTGTACACGGGCTGGATCGGCTCTGCCCTCTGCCTCTTCGGCGGCTGCATCATCGTCTGCTGCTCGGGAGATGCCCAGACGTTTGGTGAAAACCGTTTCTACTACGCCTCAGGATCCAGCTCCCCTACCCATGCAAAGAGTGCTCATGTGTAAGCATCCTGGGGATGTCCCACGGCTGCCATCGGATGCTTTGGCTGGTGGGTTTGTGTGCCCTGGGTTTGCTTCTTCTGACACATGCTGCTGTCAGGCTCCCAGGGGAAGATTTAGAAAAGCAGCACAAATGTCTGGTAGTTTTGAAGTGTTATTCTCCCCATCTGTTCCCCCTCTTCTCTAGAAAGAAAGCTCCAGCCAGCCCTACCTCTTGGTCCTCCCCATTTTGTCCTGGCCACCTACCCCATCTTCTTGCAGCCAGGAGGACTCAGATGATTTGGGGTCATCATGTGGGTTTTAGGGTTTTATTTTATTTTCTAGCTCCCCTGATTCTAGGAGAGTTTAAAGCAATAAAACAGAAATGAGAGAGACACTTTTCCATTGTTAGAAGGACTCTGGCAGCTTCTCTCACCACGTCACTATTTGCTTTCCCCTGTTCAAGGTCACTGCTCTGGCAAGGTTGGGGTGAGAGGGTAGGGAGGAAGGCTGCTCTCCAGCCGGGCAAGTGTTTCTCTTTCAGAACAAGAACAGGGGATTTCTTTTCTGCCTCTCTCTGTAAATACTTTTGTATGAGTTTGATCATTTTAGTAACAGTATTTCCCTCACCCCCCCCAAGTCATCAGTATGAAGGAAACAGAACCCAAAGGTCTTCATTACGCGGTAGATAATAGTGCCTTTTTATAGAGTTATAAATGACTTTGGGGGCTCTAATCCCCGCACTCTGATTTGATTTCTTTTTTTTCCTTTGTACAGATTAGTTACTAAAAATGGATTTTTACATTTTTTTAAACCTCTTCATTTCTTCCTTTAAATTTGTGTTCTGCCTTGAGTCTTTAAAGTAGCACATTTTAACACGCAGTATAATGTACCTGTTACAACACAATTCTGGTGAGTACTGATGATGCCTTTGTACTTTCAGTGAAATACTGTACAATAAATAACAGAGTACCTGCAACCACTGGCTTTTTTTTTTTTCTTCTTCTTCTCCTTCCTTCCTTCCTTCCTTCCTTCCTTCCTTCCTTCCTTCCGTCCTTCCGTCCTTCCGTCCTTCCTTCCGTCCTTCCTTCCGTCCTTCCTGTGTGTTTCCATAGCTAGCTTTTCCACAACAGGGGCTTCCTAATGATTTTGAAGATTTTATATTTGGGTTTTTTTGGTTTTGTTTTTTTTTAACAGGATGAGAAATTTTACTCTGCTGTGGAATTAAGTGGGCTAGTTTGTTTTGTTGGGGAATATTTAAAATATGAGTAATCTTCCTGCATGGTATTGACCGTTGTCCTATCCGTTCATTCTTTCAATGTTCCTGATAGCAGTTTGCACCAGTGGTACCAGCTCAGGGCACTCCCCATTAGGGAGACTTAGAAACCCACTGAGGTGGTGGAGATACACCACCAGCACACCTTGGGCATGTGGGAGTTGAGAATCATGTTGCTGGAAGTGTTCTCAACTGAAATAAGAATCTCATCTGGGGTCATCTCTCTGATTAATACCGTGTAAGATCAAGATCTAACTCTGTCCTTACCAGAGGCTGTAGCAATTTAATTACATTGATACAAAATCCCATCTGTTCCCAGAGATGTTAACTGAGTTCAAATAAATTGTGTAATCCAGGCTTCAGGAGCAGGGAAAGAAGAATAGCTTCTCTTCAGGCAAGGACAAGGGGGAGAGCCCAGGTGTTGTGTGTAGGAGGAGAGGGGAATGAGCAAGCAGAGGAGAGGCTGACCACATTATTTGGGGTGATGGAGAAGAATTTGAAAACAAGGCTGCTAGTTAAGCCTCAGTGGATTAGGGACTGTCCTTTCATCCTGACCTGCTTCAGTTGGAGAATCCAAACTGGGTGACACAGCCATGGGCATCACCTCCCCACTGTGGGAAGCTGAGGCCAGAGCATTTCAAAGGGGTCCAAAGGAGGATGGTTGTGCTCCACAGCAGCCCTTTGCTTGCATGGACAAGCAGCCCCAGCAGATGCCTTTAGTACTGAGCGGGCTTGAAAGCCTCTCTACGGGGTGAACTTCGCACGGCTGCTGTCCTGTACAATGTGCCTGAGGCAGGCAGCGTCGCGGGGCCATCGGCAGGACACTTGTGCCCATTACATCACGGGCAGGGCACAGGCAGTTGTTGTGCGCACTGGAGAGACACAGTAAGTGCTGCCATTGATGCGCGGGTGCCACGGGTGAAGGGGTGGCTCAGAGATGTGCCAGCTTGTGCAGGCTGCCCCGGACACTGTGGATTGTGTGGCGGCTCTGCCCGTTAACCCTGGTACTGGTGGCAGCATGGGAGACCTCAGAACAGAAAGCTGCTGGAATGCTGCTCTGCAAAAGGCCCTGGAGCAAAGTTGGAGGGAAAAACAAAGCAAAAACCTGTCTGAGGTGCTTTGGGGCAGGGTTTGGCAGGGTGTGGTGGTGCTGCTGGAAAGGTCCAGGCAGTGGTGCATAATCCAACGAGGAACAATAACTGCCAGGCAGTGCTTAATGTATTTTTCCTGCCCCACTCCACTGTGTTGCAACTTGACATCTTCAGGCATGTGGGGCTGGAGATTCTCAGCAGGGGCTGGGGCTCTGCTTGCCTTGCCCACAGTTACAGGTAATCAGTGGCCAATCCCAAGTCCAACCACTAAAAGGCCATTGGCAAGCTGCTTGGAGAAAGGAAGAAGCTTTATTTCCAGGAGGAGAAGAAACCTCTAAAGCAAAACAACCTGGGAGCATCCACAGGGAAAATGGGTATCTGCAACCATGGGGCAGGAGGAGAAGGGGCACGAATGGGACAGGATATTAATGATGGTACTATGGGGGGGATGTGTTTGGAGGAAGCACAAAGAACATTAAACCTTTTGAGTTTTTAAATTATCAAAGCTGAAATACCTGCTTTGCACTCTCCCAAGCCTCCCCGCTCCCTCGTGGGGTTCTCCTAGGCTGGGCTGGCCATGGTGCTGTTGGCTCTTGAAGGATTTTGGTGCTTGGTCACTAATCCAAAGCTTCAAAATGGAATCAAATATATTTCACCTGAATGGAAAAACTGCTCCAGACTGTGCCTAATACCAGCTGTGGAATGGTGGGTGTGAGCTGAGGTGGTCACCCTGGCTTGGAGGCGGTTGTCCCCGATGCACCAGTGGAGCCCTCCCCAGCTCCTCCAGGACCAGCTACAACTCCACGTCACGGGGAGCATGCCTGGCACCCTCCCAGTTCCATGAATAACAGGATGGAGCCCATAAGGGGACACTGGTGGCCCTGAGCACCCTGAAGGGGAGAGGTGGCTGTGACTCCATGAGTGATCCTGCCTCCCCTTGGCCTCGGTGCCCATGCAGGGGGGTGATGGTTCCATCACACCCCAGCTGCCCGCAGGAAAGGTGGGTGCCAGCAGCACTGCGGGCAGATGGGAAGACTCCCGAGGGCTTTGCACCGCAATAGTCAACCTGCCGGCATTGGCTTTAGGGTTTTTTTCTTTTTTTTTCTTTTTATTGTGTAAACTGATAACCATTTTCTTTTCACAACAGTGCAAGTAAATACCAAAGTCAGCCCACTGAAACGGATTTTCTACAAAGGAAATTTTGCAGCACTTAAGGCAAGATTTGTTCATCCCTAGCTTCAGTTTAGCATTGAAAAAATCTCAGACCTTCAGGTACTGATCGGCTTAACAAAATTTATATGGGAATTTATTATTATTGTTCTTTTGGTTTAGTCTTTCATTTAAAAGGTTTACATTACTATGGAAACTGATACTAAGATATTTGTCTCTGGCTTTCTTTAAAAAATCCATTAGTTCCTGTTTGATTTTTAAATGTAAAGGCACACAATAAAGCTTTATGCATTTATTAAAATATACAGATTTTGGTAAATTTAGATTTTTTTTTCTTAGTATCTTGATAATATATATATTATATGTATAGTTGCCAACATCACAATCATTTGAAAATAAGAATCACTCCATAACATATCTGCTTTTTTTTTTTTCTTCTTTCTCATGACACACTACAAGATCCCATTGTACAATGCACCAATGGGCTTTTGGAAACCACAAAAAAAAAAAAAAAAAAAAAAAAAAAAAAAAAAAAAAAAAAATAAAAAAAAAAAACTTTTTTTTAAACAAAAAAAAAAATTTAAAACAAAAAAGCAAAAAAAACATTCACCACAAAAAA
>JANIJG010005492.1:37459-55970 GCA_024611175.1 Megaceryle torquata
ACCAGAACCAGGGTATTTAAAACAAAAAAAAAAAAAAAAAAAAAAAAAAAAAAAAAAAAAAAAAAAAAAAAAATTAACAGAACAAACTTTTTTTGTAACAAATACATCAATTTCATACCAGAACTGCAGAGAATCATTACACCAGAAAATACCACCTGCAAAAAAAAGAGCGAGCTATACATCAGATAGACCAAACAAACAGAATATCATTTACAAGCTGGATTTACAACATCCCACGTCGTTCGGGGGGTGGTTTCTCTGCCGCATGGAGGATGCCGGAGTGCTGGGCCTTGCACTGAGTGGTCGTAACCATGTGGAGTCAATCTGTGGAGGGACTGAGATCTTACAGAGTTGGTCTAGAAGATCCGAGGTATTTATGCTCCATCTGCATCATGCACTGGGGCCCACAGTGCGTGCCCTGTGGAGGACAGGCAGGTTGGAGGGGCTGTGTGCCTCTCAGCGGTGGTGGGAGGGGGATGTTACCACTCTGCCTGTGTCCTCCTAATGGGTCAGGGGCTGAGAACCAGCCTGAGGGCACCCAGGGGAAAGGCTGGATTTTGGGGTTACAGCAAAACAAGTGCTTGCACCTCCTTCCAACATCCAAACCCACCCTCACCAGGGCCAGCGGTACCCAGAGGTGATGGACATGCCTGAAGGTTTTGGCCTTTGCAGCTTTTGTTTGTGCCCATTGAAGACCCCACCACCTGCTACAAGGGACAACACACGAGCTCCCAAATGAAGGCTGGACTCACGTGTCCCCCAGGCCCTGCTGCCTGGAGCAGGGTAGGGAGACCTCACTGCAAACCAGCCTCCCTCGGGGCCAGACACAGGAAAACCCAAGTAAGACCCAACTTGTGATTCGGTCACCTCTCCTTATGCACCTCCATTAGGTAAGATGTGGTGGGCCTGGGAGGAGGATGGGCTCCCACTCCCCAGCACGGCGACGGCTGATGGCAGCCCCTCTGCATCAGATGGCGCCGTGGTATCAAATGCTGTTTCCTGGCAGTTGTGGGGACGTGGCGCAGCTGTCCTGCCCCAGTGCTTCCCCGAGAATGGGAAGCAGGACGGGTGAACAGGAACAAGAGCAGTGAAGGGCTTCACTCAATGAACAGATCCAGCAAAGAGGCTCCTACGGACACCAAAGAGCAAGGGATCAAGCCCTCATCAAATTATATGGCATAACTAGAGCTGACGTGACGACAGACACTGATACTGGTAACTGCTCTGTAGCAAGAGATTAAGGCTGCAAAAGGAACCACAGGGTTTGATTTGACAGGGTACTTGGGCATGAGTTTGTGGTCTGGCAGATGCCTAAATACCATGTGGAAGCAGGATGAAGACAACTACCTCATATGTGGTATAGGTATAGTACAAGAGCTGGTAGGAAAATAGCATCAGTCTTTCTCCCTGAAAAAGTAGAGCCAGACCTGCAAGGTGCCATCTCTCTTGGGTACTTCTAAGGCATTGGGATGAGAGCATCCAAGCGTGAGTGAGGGGTGACCTTTGCTCAGCACTGCTGGAAAGGTTTCCCAAGCTGGCATGTGAGCAGTGCACGCAAGCAGTGCACGCAAGCAGTGCACGCATTGCAAGCAGCTTTTTGTTGGAATGCACACGGGGTTTCTGCTTGTAGACATGTGGTAGGAGTGGGCAGCAGGAGGGGAGTCAGAGCAAAGCTTACAGGTCCTTTTACCAAGCCCTCATTCCCATCTTGAAGCCCTCACAGAAGTCAAACTTCCCTTGGCTTGCCCAGGGTGCTCCGGGTTAAGATCTGCAGAACTGAGCATTCTTCTCCACTAGGAAAAGGGTTGTAGTTTGTCACTATTTAGGACAGAGGCTGCAGGGAAACTTTTGCAGCCATAGGCAGAGCCCTTGAGCCCTTTATTGAACCCTTGAGCCCTGAGAGTGATGGTGATGGGTGGGGGTCTGGACACCCTTAGCACCCAGCAGCCCACTTGCCCTCAGAGGGCTCCAGGCAGGCTCCACAATGTGTTTCAGGAGACTGAGCTTCATCCAGTGAACCTAAATGTTAATGGGTCTCAGCATCCCATGTTGGAAATCCTGCCTCGTGCCCCTCTGTGATGCTAAATTGTCCCCTGGGATGTCAGCAGCAGCCCCTGGCACTGGGGGTTGGTCTGGGTGGTACCAGGGAAGCCCCAGGGATGGATCTGGCCACAGCCTCAGGGAGCTGGGTGGAGGATGGGTGTTGCTGTCTGATGGGGTGTTTCCTTAGTTATTATTTATTCAAAAAGCTGTTCCTGCATTGCCATGTTTTAAACTAAGCCCATCTGGTGATGGGCACGAGAACTGGACCTGCTGCTAATTGTTGACTCAGCAGAGTGGCTGCTTTCTGCACTGGGAGCTGGTGGCTGTGGTGGCTGTGACCACAGCCCATCACCGCCAACCGTGCTGCGGGAACACTGGTTGCAGGGACCCCAGTGGCACTTCTGGGGGTCATGGCCATGCTCAGGCTGTACCAGAGGCTCTGTGAGAAACGTCTACCTGCTGACCACCTCTGCCCTGCGAGCCACCAGCTCTGATTAGTTTCAGATCAAAATATGAGCACTTAGAGTAGAACAAGCAGCATTTCAGTGTTTTTTTTTTCATCCAGCATCCACCGAAACAGGGCCAGAAATTGAGAAAATGGTAGAAGATGGAGATGGCAGCAGGGAGGGACATGTCAACAGCCAAGTCCTCTCCACTTGCCATGCGTGGCCCACACCTGCCAAGACATGATTGAATTTTGCTATTTTGTGGGGACATGGACATGTTCCTGAAGCACTAAGGCGAGAGCAAGCACTGAAATATGTCCACCGAGGTGAGGGAATTACAGCACAGTCCTTTTTGTAGAAGACACGATGTGGTGGAAACAGCACCCAGCCTCAGACTGATGATGCTCAGAGAAATGGCCTGTGGTCCTCACTGACCTTGATACACATATGACAGGTTGAGCCAAAAGCAGGTCACTGCCCTTGCTGTGACCAGAAATGGGACCAGGCTCCCAACCTCAGATTTGGGATGTTTGGCCTTCAATGTTTGATTCAGGCTCAGACTAATTTGGAATCACGGTATTTGGGACACTTGGACTTGGAGCATGGGGATAGGCACGGGAGTAGCACTGAGCGCCCTTGTGCCAGAATGGGCCACAGAAATGCTGTGTGATGGGACCAGCCTCCCTGGATCCACCTCTGAGCTACTCCCCTGAAAGGGGTTTGTCCCACCCGCCTGTCCTGTTTGCTCAGCTGTTACTTCAGGTGGTTCAAAGAAAAAGAACACACGTGCTAAGGAAGTGCCAAAATGTCAGAGTGGCATCCCACCACTGCAGCCATCAGATGGACATTCCCCAGGGACAACTCATCTCACGCCCTAATGCGTCTCCTTCCACCCTTCAAGGCCCTCCCAGTTTGGCACATCTCCCACTTCACCGCCTCCACCAGTGCAGCTGGAGCTGGAAGATCAACCAGTGCCAGGGGATCCGCTGGCATTCACCACAGCGAGACCCAACCAGTGGAGTCAGGATGGGCCTTGAGTGTGTTTGGTTCGGGCTCGACAGCAATTGCAGAGCGTGTCCCGAGAACCGGAGGTGAGCAGGGTGGTGGTGGAGGATCTGGGGAGGATGGGACAGGAAGGGGGACCTGCGGGGACCTTTCCTCATTGGCTGGGTGGCATGGCACCCTACTGCCTGCCCTGCTACTCAGGCGAGTAGTCCAGCTCGTCATTGGCGATGAGAGCCTCTGATGGCGGTTTGTGCCTGCCCTTGCTTTTCGACCTGCTACTTGTCCGATGGCTTTCCTTTGCTCCCGCCATTTGCTGGTATGAGAAGCCCTTGTCCTCAGAGGGACCCCAGCCTGGGTAGCCATCACCCTCAGTGGCACAGGAGAAGCCATCATCCACAGAGAAGGGATCGACGTCCACATCATAGCGCTGGTAGGTGCTCTGGTGGAGGGCCTCCTCTCGGGCGCTGATCTCCAGTGTGCTGTTCCACATCCCGTAGCCAAAGTAGATGAGCAGACCTGCGGCAGGTGAGAGGGAGAGGATTGAACTCCAGCCACCTGCACCAGCCCCATGCCCCTGGGTAAAACATCATTATAAACACACAGTGCCTCAGGTGGCACCTGCTCCCCCAACACCATGTCAGGGGTGGTTCAGGAATCTAGCCTGGTTCATCACCAGCCTCCTCCCACCCAGTGTCAACCTGGCTCCAGCTGATGAGGGTTAAGTGTAAGTAAATATACCTGGTTTTTTTGAGCTAGTATATGTTGTAGTAGATGTCTGCTCTTTGAAGCAGTTTTTAGGCTGCCAGCTGTGACCCGAGGGCTGTATGTTTTAGACATCAGCTGGGATTGCTACTAGCCATGTGATTGTGCCATCTGCAGCTTTGGTGGGACAGTAGCTCCCAGCAGATGTGTGGAGGCTCCCAAGTGCCAGCAACATGCATCTCCACCCTGTTACCCTCCCTGCTACCTTTCTCTCTGGAGTTTTCTCATAGTGTCTGTCTCTCTCCTGCTGGTGCTCACGGCCATGTGTGCCTCAGGGTTGTCAGGAGTGCATTCAGTATTAAAACAGCTCTGAAAACCTGTCCTTCTCCCCTCAGGAGTTTCATTTCATCTTCTCCTCCTAGTCCTACCCGATCTCACCAATGTTTTCCCTGGAAGCAAATGTATTTGGAGATCTAATTTCCCGTGGATTCTGGGATTAACCTACCTCAGATGCGTACATGGTGAAACCCAAACTTGTCTATGTGCTATGGAGCCATGGGGGATTGCCTGTGAGGTGAAACCCAGAGTCTGTGTGGCAAGACCACACATCTCTGCCAGTAAAGCAAATGGATTGTGCCTCCTCCAACAGGTGAGCAGCCATGGATGGGGCTGGTGGAGTCCATCACACCTTAATGGAGTGGCTTAATTGATTTGTCATGGCTGGCAGCTGAAGAGGTATTAGATGTACCCACAGGGCAAAGTATTTAATCACAAGGGAATAAACTGATGCTTTGGAGTCACCTTTGCTTCCAGGTAGAAGAACTTTCCTTGGATTTGAAGCTTCACCTACTGCCTTTGAGAACTAAAAGAGCACTGAACATGTCTTCTTCAGCCCAAAGAGTACACATGGCATCTACTGCCCAGCAGCTTGGCTTGGGATTAGAGGACTCTCAGAGGTGGAGCTTTGCTATAGGACCTTGGCTGTGCAGGACTGACTCAGAATAACTACAGTCCTCATCCTGGAGCAAGAGAGGGAATGGAAAAATGGAGCAGAAACGTGTTAGCAGCCTCCCCCCAAGTGTGGAAACCATGAGACTGCTCTAAACTTTCTGAGAGAGACACCAGAGGGAGATCCAGGGTACGTTCATGTCATCTCCTGGCTCTGCTAACTGAGCTGAAACATCTACAAATATCTGGAAGCACCAGAGAAAAGCATGAAGGCGGGTGAGCCCAGTGTGGTAGCTTGTGCCCATCCACTCCTCCTGCAAGAGGAGTAATTCCTGCCTTTACAGGAGGTAGCGGCTGATTATGACCTTTGCAACCATCATCATTCTCTTTCCCTACCAATTCTTCCCTCTCAACCTAGGACCCTGACCCCTGCTCCCAAAGGGGAGGGTGGATGGTGGGATACTACACCAGGGATGGCCCTTTTGGGTGCTGGCAGACATGGGTCTGTTGTCTGCAACTAGAGCTCCTGTGGGCTGCTGCAGTATATATGTTTACCTGTAGGGTTATTATTTCTCTTTAAAGAGTCCTTGGCTTGGATACTGTATTGTTGCTTCAGTTTTGTAGAGTCCAGACTGGGGAGCCTTCAGGAGGAGCTATGAGAACTGTTCTTTTTCTCTTGGTTTTGTTGAGTGTGTTGCAATATAAAGCAAGGGAAACTATGGACATGTCAAGCTCCTGGCTATGTGCCAGGAAGCCTAGATTTGGCCAAAAAAAAAGGTCCACAACAGAGTTTGTGAGTCCCAAGATCATCCTGACACAAAGTTAAAGACTTAGACCAAGAAAATGAGATACAGTCCAGAGATCCCTGGGCTCTGTCTCTCCCAGGGCTGCTGGGGTTGGGCAGCTCTGGGCTTTGGAAATGCAGTACTGAGATTTTGGTGTGGGCTGCTGAAGAGCTCAAGTGGGTGAAATAGCAAAAAAAAAAAGAGGCAGATTTTGCATTCTGAAAAGAGAAGCAATTTCCAGAACCCACCCACTTTGCATCAAAAGGCTCATCAAAATAGTCACCTTTGTATGGAGCTGTTTACTTCCATCAAACTGACACTTTCTGGAGGTGTAATTTTCCATTTAGCTGTGGTTCAGGGGCTTGATTAACTGAGGTTTCTAAGAACATCATGATGACAGGGGACAAATGCAAGGGACTGGGTATATCCCAGATGAAGAAACATCAGCCCAAGCACTCTAATTAAGGAAGTTATTATTAACATCCTTTCAAAGAATGTCAGTTAAAAAATTAAAATAAATGAGTCTGGGACTCACCCACAAAACACCAGACGGCAAATCGGATCCATGTGACTGTGGAGAGCTTCAGCATGAGATAGATATTCACCAGCATAGCAAAGGCAGGGACGAAGGGGAGACAAGGTGCCATGTAGGGCAGCTTCTTGGGGTTTTCTGGCTGCTGCAAGATCACAAACACCAGCACGACGATGAGCAGGATCATCAGCACGACGAGGAGGACGGCCCACCAGCTCTGCTCGTAAATGTAGTCTGACCCGAAAATGATGAAGGAGCAGAAGATGACCATCAGGACGAAAAGGAGGAGCACACAGGTGGTGACTGTGTGGCCAGTGGCTGCCGTGGGGCGGTCCATTTTCCCTGGCAGTCCAAGGTGGATCCTCATTGTGTAGTACCGAGGGCCAATCAACTTCTTCAGCTTGATGAGGTAGATATTCTCAGACTCATCTGCCTCTATCCCTGAGGTCATGTCAACTGTGCCATAATTGGGGTGATTCACATTGTAGGTGGATTTATCTGATTTTCCAATTAGCATCTCGTTATCCCCCAGCGAGGGCAGATTTTTTGCCCCACACGTGTTGGTTGGTGGGCCAGCGAACTCTTCTCCTTCACTGCCTGGGGAGCAAGCTTCCTTCTCACAGTCAGCCAGGATGCCCTCCTTCTTCTTTGTGTGCTCCTCAGAGAGGAATTTGACGAAGCCATCAATGTCACTCTCAGGCTGGTATCGGAGGAGCAGGACGCAGACGGAGACCAAGGTGTATGCGAGCAATGTGCCAATGGACATCATCTCTATCAGGTCCCTCAGGCTGACCAGTAAGGAGAGCAGCGCTGCGAGGAATCCGGAGACAATACAAGCCACTACAGGGGTTTCCGTGTAAGAGCTGACATGGGACAAAAATCTGGAGTGCAAAACAGTTACAGAAGGTTAAAATAGCAGATGGCAGCATTTTCCTTTCACAATATCTTACTTGACTGAAGGGGCCATGCTCAGAGCTGTGACCCCTTCAGCTCTTGTTGCTTTTTGTGCTTAGTCTCCAGACAGAAAGCGACTGGAAATACCACTGAGACTGGATCTAGAGTTAGCTCTAGGTCTAACCAGCTCTGAAATGGACACTTGGACACTTGCAAATACGTATCAAGATTTTATGATATACACTACTCTCCTTTGCGAGTTACTCTGGAATTAAATTCTTGTCCTCCCCCAAGCTGAATCTCTAGGTGCCAGCACCAAATGAGAAACTATTGCATAGATCTCTCCTGATTTTTTTTTCCCCCAAGATTTTGCTTTGAGATGTGCCTCACTCTGCAGGCACCACTTCTGTGCATGCCCGCTGCTCCCTGCTGTGATGGTACCAGGCTGCCAGGGCACAGGACAGTCCTCATCCCTCCTAGCACATTTCCCCTCCGGATCCCAAGGGGGAAAAAAATAGCCACCATGGGCATGATGACCTGAAGAGCAGCCCGTCACCAGCCATGGCATAAATGACTCTTGGCATTGGGAAGAGGGAGCCCAGCAAGCTGACAGTCAGGCCGGCCACAGATCCGATAGCAACGATGAACTTGGCTGCATAGAAGCCATGGGCAACAAACATTTCCATCAGTGGGGACTCAGTGTCGATGGCATCGTAGGGCACCATTAGCGTGAGGATGATGCTGACCTGGGGAAGGCAAGAAGAACAGGTGTCAGCTTGGGACTTGCAGGGCATGGGGGCTGCTTCTCAAAGGTAGAAAGCCAAGAAATGTCAAGTCTGATTTGGATTATATCCCTATGTCCTTTGTGAAGGGGATATAAAGTGCTAGAGGTAAGGCCTCTGAAGGTAACAAGGTAACACCTTGAGCCTTGCTGCAGTGGTGATGGAGGAGGGTGGTGGGACCTGGTGGGGTTAGTAACATTTGCATTGACCGTCTTCCTGTGTGGGAACAGCGCTGCCTGAGTCACTCTTTCTCCATGGGACAAACACAAAACCCAAGATGGCATTGCCTGGGGCAACACTTGGATCCTATTTTAGCCAGAGAGGAAATGGTTTTGAGGGAATCCCACCACACTGCAGTGGGTTGAGTGGGTGAGTTTCTTGGAAATTATCAGAACAATATTTTTTTCTTCTTTGTGGCTCACTTTTGCTCTTTTATAGGGAAAATCCCCAAGTACAGGCATACATGTCTTGGGGTGCAGAGCAGATAGATATCTCTTGCATGGCCACCCCTGCCCATCCTTCTCAGTTGGACCCTCTCCCATATCTCCAGCAGAGGCAGTGCTGTTTTTCCCAAAAAACACAGAGAGAGGCTGCTACAGTGCTGCTGCTCTTTCCGCTTTGCTGCACTTCTGGAGGCAAAAATAGCTGTGGATTGGGATGAGGCATGAGGGAAAAAAAGGCTGCCACCATCACCCTGCAGCCAGCAGAGGGATCTCAGCAAGGGAACAGAAGCCTGGGGACAAACTGGGCTGTGGTCACATAGAAACACAGCTGATGTCTCAGTTCCCACCAAAGAAAGGGCTCTTGTCTGAGAGCAAGATTGGCTCATGGGGAGGGGAGCTATGCAGATGGCCAGAGGGAGCATGCTAGGTATATATACTGCTGTATGTGTGTATTTTTTTTTTTAATTTTATTTTTTTTTTCTGGGGTTTCTCTTGTGGGCATCAGGTCAAGAGAGGTGATTCTTCCCTTCTACTCCATCCTGGTGAGGCTCCCACCTGCAGTGCTGAGTCCACCTCTGAAGTTCTCACCACAGGAGAGACAAGGGCCTGTTGAAGTAGGTTCAGAAGAGGCCACAAAAAATGATCCAAGGGGGGTTGAACTAGATGGCCTTGAAAGGTCCCTTCCAACCCAAACCAGCCCATGATTCTGTGATATATATATGCATGAATATATGTTTATGTATACTTACATATGTATAGCTAGTACTTACAGACACATATGCTGTCAAGCATGTGACGAGTGAGGCTGTGATGGCGTAGGGGATGGAGGTGTTGGGATTCTTCGCTTCTTCTCCTGTGGTAGCAATGATGTCGAAGCCAATGAAGGCATAGAAACATGTTGCAGCCCCTTTGAGCACCTGTATGGAGGATCAAGCATCTGAGTGCCAGGAGGGAGGGTGGCATCCAACCAGAGAGAGAGAATGGAGCAAAAATGAAGGAGCTCCGTTCTTCCCTGTCTGAGCTAAAGGGTGAGTGGGGCCAGATCAGGGTGTGCACAAACAGAGCTGGGCATTCTCATCTGGGGCCTGATCCTGGTAGCACCCATAACCCAGTGACCTGGTCTGGGAAAAGATTTCAATGGGCAGCCTGAGTCACTGGAGGCATCTGCAGCTCACTCGTGGTGCACCACAAACCTGTGCCTGCTCAGTGCCCAAATATGCTGGGAGATCCTGGCAGCTAAAGAGGAGACAATTAACAAATTTCAAGTTTGCTTTCACAATCCTCCACCCCAAATCTGTTTATATTAGCAGGGATTTCAAGCATGTTTATATGTTCCATCTTAGCAAGATGTCTCATGTGGCAGGAAGATCTGCTAGCAGAGGAAGCAAAAGAGAGCAACAACAGTCAGATGTGTGCCGCTCTCCAAACAACCCCTGTTTTGCTTGGAAGCTGCAGACAGGTTAGGAGCACACACTGGAGCACTTGGATGAGGGATTATTTGTACTGTTTAGTTATTTTTTTCTTAATGTGATTTTTAAAAATATACAAGATTAGCAAGGACATTTATAGGATGGAAACCTGAAGCAGGCTAAAGATTGTGTGGCTGTGAGCGAGCTAATTTGCAGTTGTAACACCCTCGCATAGCTAGTTGGGTACCACGTGTCCATCACATCTCTGTCATCTCAGCTGTGTAGGGATGGAGCACACAGGAAAACTCACCTCTTTCAGGGGACTACTTGTAATTACCATTTTAAAGTATCCCCTGTGCTCCTGGGGATCTCATGGTTGTGCTGTGGTGGATTTACTTTTACAAACCAACTGGGAGACAAAACACTATCTGAAAATGATGGGAAGACCCTATCAGTTTTGATGTGTTTTGGGTAGGTATTTTTTAAAACTATGTTGTTTGGGATTTTTTTGCCAGGAGATATTTGGTGAGTTGAATTGGAGCAAACCAGCTATTTTCTATTTCTCATTCCTATTGTATGGCATAAAACTCCAAGCACAATCCAAAGGTAAATATGACCTCTGCTCTCAGATGGGCCTCAGTGCTCTTTATCCTTACTGCTGTTCTCTGGCAGAGGGGTACTGCTTTGCTGAAGGGAGGTGCAGGGACTCTAGCAGCTTGGGACCCTTTCAATAATCAAGATTCTCAGTTTACTTTACTTTCTTGCTTATTTTTCTGCACAAAACCCCGGTTTTTTTGGAGTCTAGCAGCATAAATCTGAGAAATTATCTTGGGTTTAGGCCAACTGAGATATTTCCAGTCTCTGTTCATCCTTGGATAAAAACCAGTGCAAGCAAGCTAAAAAAGCCAAATATGTCCAAATTCTCAGTAAGCTTTGAGGGAACATCCATAAAATAAGTACTGGCAGGTGGCATTATGAAGTGCTCAAAACAAATCCTTGAGAACATTGTTGTTGAACATCAGCCAACACAAGTATCTCCCCCTTCGCAGAGGCTGAGCCAGCTCCTCCTGAGCTCCCCGTCTCAAATGGCCACTGCATTTCACTCCATTGCCTGACAATCAGTGGCATTTCCTGGGGTACACTTTCATGTGGAGTTTGGCTCTCTAGGAGGGCGTTTTGGAAAAGCTCTGGGTTTATTCTAAGAGGTTGCAGGAGATAAAGGCTGTATCCTTTTGGTTTGATGGAGGGAGGAGGTCTAGTTGCAAGACTGCAGTGGTGGAGATTGGAAGTCTCTGGCCAAAGTGCAGGTGGGTTTGTCAGGGTTGAGATTTGGAGAGTGCAGTAGAAGTAGGGTGTGTGTATCACAAGCAAAACTGAGGGTGTGGCAGGTAAATGGCACTTCTTAGGTGTCGTGTGTCCCTCTGTGCACCCAGAACTTACCCCTGGCCATCCAAACGGCAGGAATTGCCCTTCAGACCAGTTGTCACCTTTGATATAGAAGAGACCAGCAATCATGATGAAGATCCAGACTGCCAGGTTGATGACATTGAGCACGTTGTTCAGACCCACCGAGTTCTTCACCCCCATGGCCACAATGATGGTTACAATGACAGCAATGACCAGAGCAAGAAGGTCAGGGTACGATTCCTCTCCTTTCCCTATGTAAGAGAAAAGAGGTGTGTAACTCTCAATCCGTAGCTGTGGACAGCATCTCCAGAAACTCTGTGAGGGCTTTTTTAAATGTTTTTCAGACCCTGAGGCTTTGCAGAGCTCCTTGGTCTCTTTGCTAAAGTGGTCTCCAGATGTTCCTGCCTCCACTAGCTAAAGTTATTTTATTAAGATGATAAATCTTGATGTCTCGACAGGTCGGGTTGGATGGGGTTCTAGTTGAAGCTGTCCCTGCTCACTGCAGGGGTATTGGACTAGATGAACTTTAAAGGTCCTTTCCAACCCAAAACACTCTATGAACCTATGACTGTTTTGGAGTTTTGGGAGGGCAGCAAATGATCAGGTTGCAGTTTGCATAATATGTATCTTCCAAGTACTAATCAAAAACAAATCAGACATTTTTTCATGACACAGGTCCAGGACAGCTAGCTGTTTCACTTACAGGTAGGAACCATGGGCTCTTGCTGGAGCTGCTGGTCATACAGGACCATCACAGCCTAGAGTACTGCAGACACCAGTTCGTGCACTTTAGCATGGCTCTGTGTGTGCCTTAGTGGGCCCGAGCAAAGTGATTGTGCTGGGTGAAGCGCTCCTGTGCTGTCATTAGCCTCTGACATTCAACCAATTTTTCTGGGTGCTTATTCTGCTAAATGCCAGCTCATCCCAAAGAGGCTCAAAGTGTCATGTATCCCACCTCCCTGAATCCTGCCTGTGAACTGGACTGCAAAGTACCAGAGGCAGACAGATGGTAAATAATGAATGAAGCCTAATAGCCATGTCTGATTTCTGATGAGCTTCCAATTGCTTTTCAGGCCCTAATTAACGCAGGTATCTTAAGCACAGCATGACGCACCTAGTCCGTTCAGCGTCCCAACACTGTTGATCATCCAGCGGCTGATGGTGTGGTTGGCCAACGAGTCAAACATGCTGCTGAGGGCACTGGCGCCTGCAGCTGTGCCAATCAGGTACTCCAGGATGAGGTTCCAGCCGATGAAAAATGCCACAAACTCCCCTACCGTCACATAGCTGTAGGTGTAGGCAGAGCCCGTGGTCTTGGGCACCCGCACGCCAAACTCAGCGTAGCAAACGCCTGTTGAGAAAAGTATGAAACAACATAAGGAAAATGTGCTTGGAAAAGGAAAAAGTAAAACTGCCTTGGTCCTGCCTGTCTGGAGATGGCAGGAGGTGCTCAGTGCTGTAGGCAGCAAGAGGAGCCCAGAGATGTCAAGAGGAACCATGGTGATCCTCCCTCCCCAGTCGTGTGGCAGCCCATTTTCCCATCAAAATCAAGTTGTGATGGATTTTTAATTTTTTTTTGAGGATAGACAGTTCAACCTTTACAGCCTGTTGTAGAAGAGCCCTCTCACAGGTACATGCCTCTGAAGTGGGACCCTCTGGAATGGCCAACTGCAGCCCCTCCCAGACACAAAACCAAAGCTGGGGGTGGAATTCATGCACAGGGAGCAGAACTGGGCAGCACTGGTGGTATCCTTGGAGCCCTGTTTCCCTGCAGGAGCTTTGATGGCAATGGATACTTCATCTTCCCCATCCAACAGTGACACCATAATATAATTTTTGCCATTTTTCCAGGGGTTTTATTTGTGGTGTCAATATTCTGACAAGCTCCCAGTGCTTTTGGCTGCAGAAACCATCATAGCCCTGGGGTTCGCCAGGGAAATGTGGTTACAGTGAGACCCATCAGAGGACAGTGTCTGGATTTCTTCAAAGCACTGTGGGGCACAAGGAGGTTAGAGATGGTTATAGCCCTTCCATGGGATCCTGGAGCAGCCTCAGCCCAGAACAAGATGACACAGGTAGGCTCACAAAAGGCTACACCTCCCCCTGCCCCAACTGTGCAATCTCTAAACACCTATCTTGGGTTACTGCTATGCAGATCCAGGCACGAGCACTGTGTCCTAATCATCCTTGCTCTCATTCTCACCCATGCAAGAGGAGTTTGAACCCACGTTACATAGAGAACATAAGTTATTTTAATACTTCAAAAGTATAGAATCATAGGATCATTTCAGTTGGAACAGACCTTTAAGATCTTAAGTCTTATTCTGAAGAATAGTTCTAATACTGAACTTGGTAGAGGAAGAAAAGCAAAAAGAAGTATTTAACTGGAGCTGTCTGGGAGGAGATTCCAGTGGACTTCAATACTTTCCAAACTTCTTGTGTACTTACTATATCAGGATGCTTTTCAATAAAAATCTGACCCTGACACATTGCTGTCTTAAAACAACCATTAGGTTTTACATAAAAGGAATGGACAGACTTAGTTATAAATTCCCCAAATATTAGTCAGAACAAGTGCTGGAAGGGTGCACTGCATCCTGCATGTTTAACATGGATTAAGCCCCTGTCCTAAAGACTCCAGTTCAGCTTATATGTGTTAATGGGTTAGGGTTGTTATTATCATTGTGTAAACACGGAGTAATTAGGGAGTTCATTATCAACTATTATTCTCTATTTAGAAGATAATAATTGCTTCAAATTCTCACTCAGTTCAGTATAGAGGAATGAATAATTTATAAGAATGTTATGAAGTTGCTGCTCTTACTGTAAGTGCAGCTTTTACACAGTACAAACACAGAATTATTGAATCTGAATTTGGTGGTGCTTCCTTTCTTGGTGTAGGAGGATTTTTATATTTCATTCACTGTTTAACTTGGTGGCAGTGCTTTCCAATGGGACCCTTCAAACCTTGATTTCCATAAAGCAGGCCCAACAGCAGGAGCAGCAAGACATGCCTATCACCCAGCCCTACAGAGAGTCATTATTCAAAGCTGATGAAAAATGCATGTGCTGGGTAAAGGTAAGACACTCACCGATAGCTACAAGCCTGAATGATTTATGAAACAGGTGGTCTGATGGGCACAAGTATCTAGTTTCTCTCTGTGATGGCCTTAAAAATCATATAATCTTTCTTGGAGGCATCTCTGCTTTAAGCCAATGACAAGATAAGGCTTAAAGAGGATTGTCATTGATAAAGAACGATAATGGCAAAGCAAAGGCATTAATATGTAAAAAATGTTTGAGTTTTCAGTTACTCTACTAGGATCCCAAAACAGAAGAGTAATCTTTTACTATATATTGGGTACAGCAATGTGTTATGGATATCTGCATTAGCTATCAGCATATATTAAGAAAAGAAACTACTTATTATCATAGCACGCAGTGTCCAGTCCGGGGGACACAAGGTGCAAGATCTGCCATCCATTCCTGACCATTTTAATCCCTTTGCTTTGCAACGTTGCAGGTCCTCCATCAGAAACAGGGTTCACAGCACTTCCCACTCTGCTTAAAAAGGAAGAGAATATAATAATTTATTAGGGTGCAAGTTTTGTAATAGTTTATTAGGGTGCAGATTTTCTCTCGCTGATCTCTGCTGTATCAGTAGTGTATCATAATAATAGTAATAATAATAATACAACTGTCCAATGAAACCACGTTACACAGTTACTCCTCAGCAGCCCCAGAGATCTGGCACCTTGTCCCCTGGTGCCCAGAGAGGTGCAGCTCTGCTGGTGCCCCCGCGCAGCCTGCCCGGCTGTGGGGCTGTGGGCAGAGGCTGGCCACGCTCTTCCTGACACGACTCTGAATTAGGAGGCAGATTTCTATTTTCTCCCCTCCAATCAAGAGTGATTGCAAGTTTCTGCAGAAAACAACACAGTAGATGTTTGGAAGAGCAGTCTTTTTACAGAAGACCATTTCTTTTCCTTGCATTTCAGCTACACTGTGTTACTGGTGTGACAGTCGTTATGCTGGTGTAATTATACAGTTATTGACATTATTGACATAAACACAGCTAAGCAGTATGGTCCATGACCTTGTCCCTTCCAAGATCCCATCTGTAAACCCCCATTTTTCAGATTTAATCAACCTCTCCATCCCCTGGTTTATCTTGTCTAGGGGCAGGAGGTGAGGCAGCTATCAGCTTTCCATAGAGCACATGCATACGTTAGCTGCTTCAGTGTTAGTGGTGGCTTGGAGTCACACTGGGCATCCTGACCTGCCCAGCGGGGACTTCTGCTGGTGAGCAGTGCCTTGGTGGGGCAGGAGCAGAGACCATGAAGTCCCTGATGGCTTCAAACCTCAAATGCCAGTGCTGTAACAGTTGCTGGGCACCACAAGCAATGGCATGGTTGTACCCTCTTGGTTGCTGCCTTGCTTTTGGTATGCTAGGGGTGGTCGCCATGGTGTGGATGCTGATTGTCCTGATGCTGCCTGGCATGAAGCCACACAGGGACCATGAGACATCCCACGGGGCACTGGCACAATGGGAGTGATGTTTCAGGTGAAATAAGCCTTTGGGGAGGGCCCTTTCAGCAGCACTGGAGGTAACACCAATTCATTCATGCTCCCATGAAAGAAATTTAGAGGGACAATCCTTCATTAACCAAGAGCAACCAATTTATCGAGGCAGGTATACAGCAAAATCCTATTTTCAGCAAGCCACTGAGCCTGTGCATTGTGTTTCATGATTGCTGTGTGCAGATATATAAAAGGCAGCTCTGTAAAGAAAGCTTCTTTAGAAAAAGGACTCTATCTCTCCAGCACCACCTAAGCAGCTCATGATCATCTGCAGCTGGAACCCCTCAACCCAGCCCTTGTCCTGCAGATGGGCAGCACCTGAGGCACATGCTCAGCTCTCCCCCACTTTCTGTACACCCTGGATGTTGCTGAGCCAGCTCCCCCTTGGGTACCAGGTAAGAGCATGTCAAGGTGGTTCAAAGCTATGCTGCTCAGTGCTTGAAATTCCTATTAAGGATTGTTGGGGTTGCAGAATGGTTTCTGTGGGAGGGAGAGTCTCTCCTTTCCTTGCACAGCCCAACACCAAAGCCTGTGGGGTTGTATGGCAGAGAAAACTATTCCCCCCTGGTAACCATAGAACCATAAAATTGTTTTTATTGGAAAAGATCTTTAAGATCATCAGATCCAACCATTAACCCAGCACTGCCAAGTCCACCATTAAGCCGCATCCCTCAGCACCGCATCTACACAGCTTTTAAATCCCTCCAGGGATGGGGACTCCACCACTGCCCTGAGCAGCCTGGGCCAGGGCTTGACAACCCTTTCTGGGAAGAAATTTTTCCTAACATCCAATTTAAACTTCTCCTGGCATAACCTGAGGCCATTTTCTCTTGTCCTATCCCTTGTTCCTTAGGAACCCCACCTCACTGCAACCTCCTTTCAGGTGGTTGTAGAGTGCAAGGTCTCCCCCGAGTCTTATTTTCTCCACTGGCTAAATAACTCCAGTTCCCTCAGCTGCTTCTCATAAGATTTGTTCTTTAGACCCTTCACCAGTTTTGTTGCCCTTCTCTGGACATGCTCCAGCACCTCAATGTCCTTCTTTTAGTGAGGGGTCTAAAACTGAACCATCATAGGGGAGGACCTGACCCTGTCCTGAGCTCACAGTAAGGGGTTTGCAAAACATGCTCAACAAGGTTGTGCTACTTTAGGAAAGGAGACCACTTAAGGGACAATCAATGGCTGGTGGAAAAGGCTGTGGAGAAGCTAATGGGTTTAGGAAAGATGCACACTGCTGTTTTTTGCCAAGAAGGGATTTCAGTTGGATGTGGGGGTGAGAGTGGGCAATCCTGGAGGTTGCAGCTGATGGAGGGAGCCTGTGGTGTCCCTTGCACTGGAGGCTTTGTGAAAGGAATTTGGGCAAGTACTTCTGTTTGAGAGGTGAATAAAAGGCCTTTCAGTGAGAGAACGAAAGATACTGGAATTTGTCAGGTACATGAAATTAGAAAATTCCTTGTCTGAAACCAGGCTAACCACCGCAGAGAGGTTTCCCACTGGTGGGACCTGCCTGGTGAAGCTTCCCCATAGCTGTCTCCCAGGGGAGACAAATGGCTTTCTGGAAGGGGCTGGTTTTAGCTCTTGAGTTCACTGTGCAGGCAGCAGGATCTGACCCTGTGATCTTGAATACATCAAGGGAAAGCAGGTGATCTAGTGGTCCCATCTGGCCCTAAACCAGTGAGAAGCCCCTTAAAATCTGCCCGTGCACACTTGCCTGAGCTCAGTGCCCTGTATACCAGGAGTGACCTTGATGTGAGAGTGGAAATCACATCCCCTGTATGCCTGCTAGCCCGCCCAGCTCCCACGCCCCTTGCTCCATGTTACCTGCCAAAAAACTTGTTGCTGTTACAAACAACAGCAGCTTCAACCACGAAGTGAAGAAGCAGCCAAGGAAACTATCAAAACACTGCACAACACACTTTCCCAGGGCTGCAAAAGCAAGGGGAGATGAAAGCTGAGCGGGAAGCAGTGTGGGCTCCCGTGGGCGAAGGCAGGAGGAGCTCCCTGCTGCGGGGCAGGGCTTGCATCTGGGGTAAAAAAGCCCCTTTTGGAGGACAGTGTGTTTTTGTTAGATGAGACCCACCCAAGCTCCGTTTGCTCTTGGTTTGCATCACGACCAGTGAAACCCATCTCGAAGGAGAGAAAGCGAGGACTGGGAAAGGATAAAACACTGATGCTATCTACTGCCTAGGTTAAAAGATGGGCAGTTTGGCTTATTTGTTGTGTTGAGATCTCAAATAAGCATCAGTTCTCATTGCGTGCTCTCAGCTCTTGTTCTGGGCTGAACCAAGGCTTGAAAAGCTAAGCCGGGTCATTTTGCTATGTTTGCTGATCCTCTCTTCTATCAAAGCCCTTTGCCACTTACTCAAGTTTCCTTACCCAACCAGAGGATAAAAGCTGGGTACCAGACAGACACAGCATGCAAAGTCCTCTGAGCAGGGAGAGCAGGAATATCACATCATCGTTTTAGCAGTGATCTGGAAAGGACAAATGCCAGCAGTACTGGCTTCATGTGGCAACTGCAGCTCAAGCCATATGCTCAG
>JANIJG010005494.1:0-15147 GCA_024611175.1 Megaceryle torquata
CACATAACTCCCCAACAAAAGGAGGATGGGGAAAAAAAAATGAAAACAAAAAAAAAAAAACCCTCGAGAAACCAACCACCCCCTCCCCCCCCCCCCCCCCCCCCCCCCTTAATATTTAGAAGTGACACTATCACCAAACAACATCTGTCTTCCTCCAGGTAAAATCTTGATTCTAGCAATAAACATGTATGTGTTCGAAAACCTCAAACCATTATCCCAGACAGGACTATCTGCATATAATGTTAGCATCCCTAATACACAGAACCCCAGACAGCTTGGGCTCTCTCTGAAGGTTCTAACACACTTCAAAAGAATGTCATCTACTACCTCTTTAATCACACATCAGCAACGAAACAGCAGTTTGGAACAAAGAATAAAGGCACTCAGTCAACAAGGTCTGCAAAACTAAGTCCCTACTCCAAAAAGTTTTCTCAGCTACCATCTCAGGTCAAAGGGAAACATTAGGATGAGATATACTCAAAAATCCCAACAAACCAACCAAACAAAGCACACATTCATAACCAGTGCCAACAGAAAACAGTGCTAGTTAACCCAGTAATTACCACCTATACACAAGGATTTCCAAGTGTTATATACTGTGTTATATTATAAGTGTTATATTCCTCATACTTGTTAGTTTACTAATTAGTGAACCAATGAATATATTCTCACACAATTTGCTAAAAACCCAACATAATACATTTTGCTGCCATGAAGATAAATGACCAACAGTGAATATACAAAATGTATACATCTCAACTGCATTTGATTAGAACATGAAACCCACTACCTCTGCAAAATAAAGGAAACAAGTGTTTCTCATGTTACTTTCATACATCAATTAAAAAAAAAGAAATATATTATTGCACCTCATTTTATCTATTAAAAATATTTTTTCCTGATTATTTAAACTCAGACCAAATAAAACACTATTAGAGATGACATCTAATACCAGAGAGCATCAAGGTCTTGTGGATAAAATGGGAAAAGAACTAATTGTTCACTGGCTTCAGTGAAACATCTAAACTTAGTCTTCTAAAAGTACACAAGATTAAAAGTGTTGCTTAACATACAATATCCTTTATGGCAGGCAGGAGAAGGGCTGAGGAGCCGGACAGCCAGACGACCACCTCTGACACAGAGTTTATTTTAAAACTCTTTCACTGGGGTGTAGATTACCTTACATTCACCATGGGATAAAATCAATGCAGCTAATAAGTATTCAACATCAGTACTTATCAGTATTCTAAAGAGTATCAACTACAGAAGAACATGAAAAAAGTAACCATACAATTAAAAAAAAAAAATTACTAATTTCCCCCATCATCACCATCTCTAGCCAGTAAAGGCTTTAAGATTAGGTGTAACATATGATTAACTTAACTGGATCAAAACCACAATTTATAAAATAAAGAAAAAAAGTTTGAAGGTAATATCTCAAGCACCTTTTCTAAAATCAGTGCAGATTCTCTCATGTTTGACAGCAACACTGTTTAGTTTCATGTTCTTATCAAGCATCAAGCTCTAAGTATTCTCTGAGAACATCACTAAGCAGACATTGTTTCTATGTAAAACCCTGGATCTTGTTTCATAGAATACAGAACATCCAACAGAAATTAACAGGCAAAATTGTTCCACAATCTGTTTGTATAGCAATGGATTCCTTGCATTTCATCCCTGAAGGCATGCTGCAAAAATACTCTAAAAAGTAAGCACATGACAGTTCCTGAAGCACAGCTCTAACAGGGAAAACTACATTTGCTCACTTACATATGTGTTTAATCATATTCTTGCTTCCAAAATAAGAACAGCTTTTAAAAAAAAATATTATTTATTTTTGCTAGCAAGTGTAAATCAATTCATTAATTTGGCAGAGGCCAGACTACTGTGGTTCATGCATCAATGATACTGATGCAAACAAATTGTCCTTCTATCTGTTTACTTTTCAATTTGCCTCTAGTATAAATAGGGATATAATTTAAGGTCCAGGGACTTGTAAAGGAAAGATAGAGGCAAGAATTAAGTCTAAAGGCCTGTAATCCATGATGTAAAATCCAGAAGCAAAAACAATTACATTTCAGCATGAAGACTGAGTTTATGGGACTGACAGTTAGAAAGAAAATCTTCAATTTACCTCATAAAATAAAACAATCTGTAAGAGAACTGTTGAGACAAATACATTGTATTTATATTCTTTACTTTAAGAAGCAAGCACCAAGAGGTGCTTAACTTCAAATATATATTAGTATTGCACTGCAAACAAAATACAACCCTAACTGGCTGCTCTTCTCATGTTATATTTCATCTTCTTTACAGTCTATAGTAGAAGGATTTCAGAAATGCTATGAAAACTGAACTACCTGGTAGAATAGCAGGTAGAAGAGCTCCAGCATTTATCTGTTTTACATAAAATTGCATGAGGCCAAAATACTCTTCAATGTTCAACTTATATACAACAGTGTCCTAGACGAACCACTCACAAGGACTTATTTTTTATTTATTAAATATGGCTCAGAAATATATGGAGAACAATCTCCACTTTCTGAAACATGTAAAATGCTTTTACACGGTATTATTTAAAAATATGCAATGAATGAAGTGGCAAACCATGCAGCCATTGAATCTTTAGCCACAAACGTTTCCCTACCTCATGCTTACTAAAAACACATCTCAAATATATACAGGTTATGGCCAGTATAAGTCTTTCCCAAGATTTTTAGGTAAGAGAAATTCCTGAGTGTCATTAAATAGAAAAAGTTTTTTTCTATATTCTAAAATATATATATATTAAAAAAAAACCCAAACCCAACAACAACCAAAACCAGAAGCGATCCATTAACACAAATTTGAATCTAAAAATTTTCAGGTGGCTTGAATTTCAATGGTTTTTTTTTGTCAGACATAAAAATGAGCACAGACTTCCATTAGAAGTTACACAGCCTCATGCAGTGAGCTTTATTAGAAATTGTATTTTAGTTCATTGTTTTTGTCAATTAGCCTTTTTCTTTAGTAACATAATTAAAAAAACAGACAAGTGAACATTCAATTTCTGAAGTCGTAATCAGACTACTCCACAAGAGTAGCATAACTAAAGGTAGTATTTCTGTCCTTACCCCACCCACTTATACTCAGAAATTTTGTTGCACACCTTTAGGAGACTGCCAGCAGTACTCAAGAATACAGGGTGAACTGAGAGATGAGCTCTAGTGGAACGCAGAGAAGCCTCTCCTGAGGCATTTGTTTGTTAAATGGTGTCAGTGTACTACTTCTTTAGAAGCAGAGAGTAAGAGGATTCACCTTCAATCTGTTTTTGAAAGCTTCTACATTTAGTATTCTAGGTGACAGCTTAGCCTGCTCTCAATCCAAGAAAGTATTTCAAACTGCTTTGTGTTCAACACACAAGACTCTAGCTCTTTATAATTGAGAACAAGTGTCTGAACTCTTGGCCTTCCAAGCACACTGAAACACCACAGAGGTCCAGTGTTGCAGCCCTTCACGTAGCACCATCTGATATGAGGGAATTAAGTAGAAGCCTCTCCTAATCACAGTTTGCTCACCTGAAAGTCAGATAGGCAAGCAGACCCTGCTGAGCAACTTCTCCAAAGGCAAAGAGATGAACTGTTTGCAACCAGCACCTCCTCCTTTCTACCTTCCAACCCCAAAACAAGGCACTAGCTCAGATAATCAGTACATGTATTTGCATACAGCAGTTTTACACTCATTGAACCCAGGTTCCTCAACAAAAATGCTGTGTCTTTTTTTCAATTACTTTATTTGAAAATACTTTGCAGAGGTTTCACCTCTTCTTTTCTCAGAAGGTTACAATGAAGGATTGTAAGCAACCTATCCAGTCAAAGAAAGCAGAAAAAAAGAGACCCCGGCTTTATGGATGGGTGGAACATAAGCAGCATAGATAAAAGGCTCGGGTGCAAGTTTGTCATTGTCATTTGCAGTCTTCAGCATCAATTGTTCAAAAGCACAGCTTCTGTCATTGCTACTGACTTTGCTGAATGATAAGGCAAACAATGGGCTGCTAAAAAATTCTTTAAACACATAAAATCTGACTAAAGACATAATCAGAAAAAAAAAATAAATATGAAAGTACTGTATATTTGTCAAAATATTAAAAAATAACTGTGCAAGATATACATACCCAGTTTGAGGGCAGAAGGAGTCACTTCAATCTCGCCACCAATTGGCTGAAAGGCAGCCAGCTGAGCTGCTACCTCTGTCTCAAAAGAGTCTGGGCTATTTCTGTCTGTCAAATTGCCATTGGTGCCATCAGTCTTACGGTGAGTTTCTTCCTCATCATAAACAGCAATCAGCTATCAAAACAAAAGATAATACAGTTTGTATATTTAAAGTATTCCCAAACATCACTTTTTTTTCTTTTTTTAAATAAAATTTACCTGTCATTCAGAGTACAAAAACAATGATCTTAATTCAGAACAGCTAACAATAAATATACATATTCAGGAAAGCACGTACATTTGTGTTTAAATACATAGACTTGAGTCTGACTTAAGGATATACTTCATCACTGCCCTTTGCTGACATGCTTTCCTCACAGTTAGAATGCTATCATCAGTGAGTGTTTTACATTGTTTTTAAGCTTGTTCAACCCTAAATGTTTTGGAACAAAGAACAGCATTTCATTCTTGGAGGTAAAGGGTGTTTAAAAAAATTTTAATGCTACTGACACACTGCACAAAGGTAACACAACCATGAAAGCTGCAGTGAGCGAAAAGATACATGTTTTATTGATAAGTGCATAAAAATTACATTCCAAGGACAAGACACATCTGGCACAGTCACCCAAACTAGGCCTCTGCGAGGATGAAAGTTTCTTGGTCCAGCTAGGTACACATACACACCCCTGCCCACCACGTATCTATTGTCTCTCCCATTCTCTCCTGCAGGTTTATACCAGACAATGTTTCTGAAAACTGTCCCTCAGTCACTGACTCTTCCACAAGTTCAGACACACAGGGAGGGCAACATTAAGCAAAGACAGACTGCAAAGTCTGCTGTCCAAATTCATGTTAAAGTGGATATGAAGATGATTAAAAATCACCAGAATTTATTTTTCTTTTTTTATTTTTTCCTCCTCAGCTAACCTGCCCTTTAACAAGGACCTTCCTTTCGGTCCCTACTAATACAAAGTGATCAGATAACATGTATACAGCTTCATGAAGAAGTGACTCAGATACACATGGCTTGGTGTAAATTGTATTACAGGTCCAGGAAAACAGCCAACCATCTTATAGTTCTGGGAAAACAAATAAACAGAAAATATTAATTCCCAAGAATCTAAACAAATTAGAGGAGTTGCTGTTCTCAACCAACAGGTCACTTGACACGCACGAGCCCTCTCCAAGCGCAGAGGAAGTAACAGCAGCAGTTCAAGCACTTTTCCTGCTCCACTACCTGACTTTGCATAGTTCTTGTACCATATAATTACAAATGCTTTGCCTAATAAGAATTGTACAAGATATCTTCATTTTAAGATGTTCATTTATTTCACTTTTTCTGAACTCCTTAGGATTATCCTAAAGCTTTTCTTAGCTAATCATGAAAAAGACTACAAAAAAACTCAACTAGTCAGGTATTGTCAAGATAAACACAGAAACAAGTTGAAAGGACTGATTTACTCTTTCCTCTCTCTGTGTTATTTTAAGATATACACATTTTTTATATAAAAAAAATATTAGTACATCTTATCTCCTCTGACACTTGAAAAAAGTCTAAAAAATTATATCCTATGATAAATAGCATACCAAAATTGATAAACATTCAAAAGAGCTCATTGGCATAAGGGAAGAAATGAATGTATGAGAAGGAAAAGAAAAGAAAAATGAAAAAATATCCTGAAGCACTTCTCAGGAAGAAACTGACACTTTCAGGTCTTCCATTCATTTATAATTCGGTTGCTAGAAATGTGTCAGCTCATATTTACCAATGCGTATTTCAGAGACACACAAAAGAAGTTAAATAATTAGGTAGAAAACTTGCTCTCCTTTTTCATATAGAGTGTGTTTCCTTTCCATGGCCATATGACTAGCTCTAACAACATACAATTTGGAAGGTTTATTTGTCCAAAGCATATAGGAAAGATTAATTCCCATAACAAAGACATCACTCTTTGTACCTTTTTCCTACATTACAGGAAAACTACCCAGGTGCTCACACTGCATTCATCACCAGGCTGTCACTATCCCTCACAGCTGCATATAACCAAAAAAGGCTGCCTTAGAGCCAGACACCAACAGTTCACAGCAATTTGCTCCAATGCCAAGAAAAAAAACAAAACAAAACAAAAAACAAAAACCACCACACCAAAACCAAAGACAAACTCTCATGGTGTCTTTAATTTGTTTCTGAAATGACTATTTGTGTTCATGTTGTTATGGAAGTCCATCATGATCCAAGAAGTTCCACAACTGTTGCCCACCAAAAGGTTTGCTTTCTCAATCTTACTTTTGCTGAGGAAACTTAAGTTCTAAGAGGCTGTTACTCATGAAGAGGATATTTGAGATTCTGCAGGACCACGGTACTGAAAGCACTTTAGGTAATAGTAGGATGCAAAATTTACTTGAGCATTTGCAATGTAAAACATAGTAAATGGAGCTCAGCTGTGATTTGATAAGAATAAACGAGTAAACTCCTCAACTGCATCAAGGTGACTTTCCCCATGGTTTCACACCCTAGCATCCTAAATGGTATATAACGTGCTAACATCACATTTACTGCCCCAGAACGTTGCAGAGGCCAAAAGTAGGGATTGGCTAAAAAAAAATAAATAAATTACACTACTTATTGGAAAAGACCATCAAGAACTGGGAAATGGAAACCTGCAAGAACTAACTTACCTCCAACTCAAAAGCCCCCAAAATAGGTAATAGTAAAATGCAGAAAGGTAAACCAGGAGAACACTGACGTTGATTACCTGATTTCTATCAGCTTTCTTCACACATTTTCCAGGGGTCAATAGCAGAGACCAGAGAGGCAGTGCCACTCTTGCAGGCCCATATATATTGTGGCAATTACTGCATGCTTGGGTTTCTAAGCACTATACATTTTCCTAATTCCCCTGAAGTACAAATGAAACTTTAGCAGAAGTGATAATAGAAAATTATTTTATCAGACCATTGAGGTGACGGACAGACTTCCACCAGCTGTAAGACACGATGGCTTACCTACCGGTCAGCACAGAAAGGCAAACTGCATTAGGGCTACAACACAACCACGTCACTGGCTTCCCGAGACCGGCGCTCCCGCTCCACCCGCGACGAGCCACCTCCCGGAGCAGGCGGCTGAGGCCCCGCTCAGCCGCTCGCATACGCGCTCCTCCTCCCGCAGCGATGCGGGCGGCCGGGCCCAGCGGGAGACACAGGCGCACCTGAGGGAGGCGGCGCGGCCTATGCCGCCGCGCGCGCGGAGCCCCTGTCCCGGCGCCGCCGCCCGCCCCCTCCCGGCCGCTGCCGCCGAGGACTGGGGTGCCTTCAGCTCAAGTTAGAGCCGATGGGTTCAAACGAACCCAGGTGAACTACCCGATCTGCGGAGGAGTTTGGCTGTTAGCCTAGAAGAGGATCCGATCTGCAGAGGGTCCAGGTTAAAATAAAGTTCTGCGTGTAACAACAACAATGTTGTGTCATTGCTCCACCTGAGGATCCCTAAAGCACCTGCCCTAGTGCAGGGTTACATTTCCCGAGGGCAAACAGGTTACTAGTCAAGAAACTGCCTTGAGCTGGGTTCAGGCAAAATGACACAGAAATCACAGCACCTGAAAGAGAACAAAACACCCAGACCTTCACCTGCTTAATTGTATGGAAGGATTGCAACAGCTTGATGATTGTATCAGTTCTGCATCTTAAAGCAGCTGCCACTTCTCATCAAGAAGGTTCAGCAGATGGGGACACGTCAGCTCCTCTCCTCCCAACTCCTGCAGCAGAGGCAGGAAAAAAAAAAGCCACCTCTGCCACCCACCCACACCCACCCTAACCATATCCACACCAGTGCTCTCCTTCCATGCCCGGAGCTGGAGCAGGCAGGGCACAGGTGCAAACCAAAAGCAGGCAAACACCTGCAGGGCAGCTTGGCAAATGGCTGCAAGACGGTTGTAAACCACACAGGCCTCCTGCTTGTCTGAAAGACCAAAGAAACAAACAAACAAACAAACAAAACAAACCACAAAACAACAAGAAAAAAAAGTATTTCTTTACAGTCTGGAATACACCATTAATTAAGTAACTGATCCAGAGTTAAACTCCCATATTTTAGAGAGCATGGAAAGGAGATTGCTCAGTACTGCATGTGGAGGTAGCAAGGATGCAATGACTTTCCTCACCAATGAGATAAACAGCCATTTGTTTCCTCAACTGTTTATTTGGGAGAGACCTGCCCAGGACTGCAGTTGCAGAAGCACCTTATCAGTAGCAATTCTAACATCAGAAATACAATGCTAATCAATCAAAGTATTATAAATGTCAGCTTCAGCCTTTCAAAGGGAATTCATACAAGTAAGTTCATGTAAATTAACAATTCAAAAATAATTGTCGTAATTGACTTCTCATTTACAGTATGGAAAATTCTTTAATTGGAACAGACTGTCACCCTCTTCTGATGGAAAAGAACTTCAGGACACATTAAGAAATCCCCAATAAACATGTAATGAAAACAGCAACCCTTTGCAACACTAGTTTATTCCTTACCACTTGAATATTTATAAATACTGAGAGTTCAGGAGGTCAGCTATTTATTTATTTAAAAACAAAACAAAAACAAAACACTTGAAATTATTACTCTATCTGTAAACTGTAAAAGCTATGCTAGTGCTCTGCTGTGGTTTTGTTCACTTGCTGTACTCAAGCACCCCTTTTTTATTTAAAGAACATGAATATTTACTGTGAAAGTTACCCATATTTCTGTAGAGGTAAAACGGTTCTATCCCAGTGTTATTGTCATCTCTATTGACAACCTACCAGCTACCTAGACAATAAATAAATTATAGAAATTTAGCACTTATCTGTGATTTTCTTATTACTAAACTCCTCCCTACTGATAGTGACATAGTTGTAACACAGGGCAGCAATAATGAACAGTCCTATTTTGCTGGCATTTTTGTTAATCCTAGGTGGCAAATTTATTACAAGGCAATGCAGTACGGCCAAGTTTTACCTTTGTCCAGTGTCCTATGGCACGGACTCTTTCAATAACTTACCAAGTGCAAATTTGCAGTAATTTACACCTCAATAGCAAAGCTTGCAGAAAAGTAAAACAAGATTGTATAAAAAGTATGTAACTACATTCCCAAACATTTAAAGCAACACACACACATTCAGTTAAAAATCAACCTTCACGTACAAAAGATTGGGTAAATACCAACAGCAGACAATGATGTTACTGACTGAAATGGATCCAGTACAACTCAAGAGCATGTTTTACCCCAGGGAATTCCTGGCCACTAAGACACAGAAGACCAATTCAATCTTTCATTTAACAAACGCCCACAAGACAAAGTGTTCCCCTACTAGTAAAAAACTAGTAGCGCTCCACTGGGTAAGCCCAAGCAGCAGCAACATTGTTGTCACTCCGTCTTCAGGCAGTTGCAGAATCGTGTTGGGAGAGCGTGGCTCCTAGGCATACACTGCAGCCACGCTTCACTGGCTACCGAGATGTACGCCATATACACAAGAAGGAGGCAAAAGAAGCCATTCCTAATTAAAATTGAAACAGTTTTTCTTTGGTGCTTGCTAATTAAGCTCAATTAAATATAAACAACTTTGCAGAGTTCCAAAATTTCAATTAAGAAAAACACCCTGGCCTTTGAGCAAACAGTAGAACTTTACAGATACTGCTTTAAGGCAGCTAGCTCTCTGTTACACCAGAAACATCTGACTTTCCACTGCCCTATGTAACACTTTAAAGGCCTTGTAATTATTTTGCTCTTCAAACTACACTTTTGACAACTAGATTACTGTTAATAAGGTTAAAACCCATATATTTTACTAGCTTTTCTGTACTATATTAGAAAATAGACACCAGTATTTCCTTTCTGACCCCAAATATCAGACATGTACACAATGTACTAAGGAAAAAATGGTAAAATAAAAGCTTGCAATTAAATTAATCAGCTTTCAATTACTGTCAGAATAAAATCACTAATAGAAGCTCTTAAGCATAGCATCAGTACATGATTGAAAAGATGCAATTTTCAACAGCTGGAATGATATACTCAAAAGCACAGAGAGGAACATTTAGCATTTAGCTCAACTTGTATTAAATTTTTCATTCAAGTTGGATGGAAATTTTCCTCTTAATTTTTTTCAAAAAACCCCAAACTTTATTTACATTCTTCTCTATCTATGCTATAGATAACAAAGTAGTAAAACTGTCAGTTTCTTCAACACATTTGGGTTTTGTTCACCTGCTTCCCAAACTCCATGAATTCAAATGCTCATTTAAGAAAAAAGCCTGTGTTTAATTTAACCATATCTATACTTCTGGCAGACAGTGCTCCTGTGGGAGTGATTATTAGTTAGTTACAAATTTATGCAGAAAAAAAAAATCTCCCTTTTTTGGGTCAATTAATAAAGACTTTTCAAGCAAAGCACTCACACTGTAACAAAGAGCTGTCAGAAGGGATGAATGAATAGCTTGGTGACTATTTCATCCAACTTTGTGACATAATGAGAAATGATTGATCAAGCTACAACAGAAAAGTGCGTTCAACACAGCATCACATTACCTTGTTATCTGATCCCTCAATTTGGGATCTTTTGGATTGATCTTGTATTTATCCTTACACATACATAACAAAGAGGGGCAAAAGACACACAGTGTTATGTGACACACAGATACCAGAACACAGCAAAGTTCAAAATAATTTTTTTTTTTTTAAATTAAAAAGATCAGAACTTCAGTTCTCCCCAGGTGCTTCCACCTGTAAAAAGAGACACAGATAGACATTGCAATTGACAGCAGTCTATATATGACCAATGCAGAAAAGGAAAAGGGATCCTTTCCTCTTCCCCCCTCCCCCGTTTCTTTTCTCATTTCTTTGGGAAGGCTATGTGTTTTGCCTGTTCTTTACTACAGCCATCTAAGACACTTGAGCACCTGCACCAACACAAGATAAAAGCAAAGTTACATCCTCAGCCAGCAGCTTGCACCATGCCATCTAAAGTTCAAAACCTGACATCTACTTGGAGGCTGCTGGGGCCTGACTTTCCTCTTTCCCCAGCCACTTCTTTCTATGGATCCTCCCCACAAGTGCTACAGCTTGCTAGACCCATGGCGAATCAGTTCAGGGAACTAAACCAGGAAGAAAAGCAACTTTCCATCCTCCAGCTCCTTCAGCTCTGTGAACCACACAAAGTAAGATCCTGTCAACAAGTCACTGAGTTAACATCTCCTTAGACTACCATCATCTACAATCTTGCAGTAGTGATGTATCTCTGTCTCCTTTAATGAAGATGGACCAATGTTTGTGCCCCCACTCCCATGATGGTGCACTAAAGTGTTGTGCACATGTGTGTCATGAAGTCTGAATACAACAGCAAGAATGTCTTCTATGGGCATGGGTTATACTTTTAACTTACGCCCACAAGAGGACAAGAACACTTTAGATTGAGGCAAGAAGACAGAGTGAAGTGTACCATATGCTGAACAAAAAAAAAAGCCCTCAAAGTCACTGTGGAAGTTGTTCAGACCTCTACAAACTCATTAATGTAAAATCAGGTTTTATATATTACTTACAGAAGACTTCTGTTCAAATGGTTAAAAGATAAAAGCCTGGTAACTGCAACATTGACAGAACTAAAGTAATTAGGGTACCTCAAAAATGGATGAAAGGGTTACTTAATTTTTCAATTTAAAACTTTCCTGGAGCCCTACGGCCTTTCTTTACAGTTCTTTCAAGGTATTCCTATGGTACACACTGATAAGTATTTGAAATGGTATTCTTGCATAATAGTTTGCCTCAGAATTCCTTTAACTTAAAATAAAGGCTGTCAAGGAAAAATACCAATATATACAGCAGATGGTAGCCTTCCTTCACACCTCCATATGAAAACAAATTACAGATACATTACATGAAAGGTATGGTGATTAGCTCATCTTGTTTACCTACATACCAAAACTACATACACCAACGTATCTTGCCAAAGATCACCTGATACTTTTCCTACCCTTATTATTCATATTTCTCTTGGTACTGTCAGAAGTAGCAAAGAACAGAATCCTACTGCACACAGTAAAAGCACTGGCAGCCTCTGTTCTCAAAACCTTTCAAAGATACAAGGAAAAGGAAGTCACAACTCTTTCTAGGGGAAGGGAAAAGACTGTGCTGGTGGCAGGGAGGGATCCTACCCAAGCGACAGAGGAACAGAGCAGAAGACAAAATGAAAAACCGGGGGTGGAATATGATGCCAAGACTGGTAGGACCATGCAGGATTTATTTCAGTTTAAATGCACAGGGCCACTGGAGGTCCTCAATACTACCAAATGCCTCAAATGTTTGTATTTGACCATAAACAGGCACCATGGCAAGAGGTGATGCTTTAAATAATAAGTGTCTTCATAAATTGGGCTGAGATTTTCAAATTATCACTGAGCTTCAAAGGTTTGTCCAAACCAATTGCTTCTAGTCTTCAAATTTTAATCATTAGGTCTACTTCCCAAGAAATCTGGAGTTCCTCCTCTTACCAATCACTTTCTACATGTAGAATAGAATTAATTAGAGACAGCAGTATGTAAAGAAAGGACTGCATGTTGACCCTCTGGATGTCCTTCCCCAGCCCTCCTGCTGTGGCACTACCAGTCACTCAATAGGGTTTTTGGTTGCTGAAGAACTACACTGACTGCATTTACTTGAGCTTACTTGATTTGTGGTTATTGACCCTCATGGCCAAGGGGCTCGAACTCTCCATTACTTCTGGGAGAACAAAACTTCTGGACTGCTTTGTTACTACAAGTCTTGAATTTAGTTCTCAGTCTTGTCACTGAATTTGTGTTACTAGCTAACTTTATAAACCCACATGTCCATATCAATAAGTGCTTCTTAACAGCCTGATGTAATTTCTCTTGTGGCTTTTGTTGTGGGTTTTTCTAATTACTATTTTGGGAGGGTCCTCAACTATTCTAGAAAGGTAAAAAACAAAAAAAAAAAAAAAAAAAAAAAAAAAAAAAAAAAAAAAAAAAAACAAAACAAAAAAAAAACAAAACCAAACAAACAAACAAAAAACCTAAACAAAAATCCCAGATTAACGAAAAATCCCACAACCAAAACCAAACCTGCATTAAGAAATTATGCTTAAGAAAATCCTTTTCTGCATACTTTTCAGAAAGTGTAGCTGTTGGTTTTGTGTGTGTGATCAAACCAAAAGATATCCTTATCTTCCTGTTATTTCCCTGTAGCTGAACTGGCAGGTTTTGGGGTTGTTTTTTTTTTTTTTAAAGGTCATGGCAAAAAAAAGCTACCTGATTGATGAGACCTTACATATTACTTCTTCCTGTCCAACCTATTCCATCACGGGCACACATGACTGTACTTCAAACAATGCAGCTGATTGGGTACTTAACATTGATATTTGTGGCAAAGTTTGATGAGCCCTTCAAGCATGACTGAGATGTAATTTTTTAAGCCACTTAGTAACTACTTGAGAGCTGTTACAGAGATCCATAGCAACAATACAGACATTCCTTGAGGTTTGACTCTGGGTAGCTTCCCTGGCAGATATAAATGCTCGTGCTAAAATGTCAAGGATTTATAATTATGATGGCGGATGCATAAAACACATAAAACAAGCCTTATTACGGTTGATTGAAGTAAATATACCAAAGGACATTCCTCCTTTCTTCTGTAAAAGATTCATGTTCAATGTTATTTGTAGCCTGTCACACTCATTATGTTTTCATGTGTAACAGCTCCTGAGTTTTGCTAGATAACTAATGCCCTTTGTTTTTATTCTTCCTCCATCCAAGAGAAAGAACAAATGGAAGGAGGACTGTAAAATACAAGAGTGATTATTTCCTTTCTGTTTACCTTGAAAGTACTTTCACCTATAGGTACTTTACAGAAGATGAGCTATTTTTGGAAAGTACATTTAAAATGACACTATAAAAATGTAGATACTAATATCAAAGACTGTGTTACTTACTAGAAATGTGTTTGTCAAATGTACATATTGTATACAGGCACTGAAAAGGAAAAATTTACCGTGCCATGTTATCTGAAAAAAAAAGGCAGTTAATCTTTAGAAATGAAAGTAACATCTCAGTTACTATATTGTGGGTAAACATCAATACATGTTCACTGTCACGATGTGAATTACAGTAATTCCATAATATCAATTCCTTACCTTAAAATACTACTTTAATGACAAAATAACAGCTAAGTCCAATTCAACTGGCAACACTTCAACAGAACAAACAATAAAACAAGCCAGTAACACAAAAAATGCTTGACAGAAGGAGCAGCATTGTTGAACGTAGAACCCCCAGCAACACTGGATCCTCCTAGCCACACATGGCAAAGCAAGGCAGAGAGGTGGAAAGCCAGTCAAGGAGACCTCAAACTGTTCCTAATTCCTACTGCAGCACAAGGTGTTCCTGCAGCCCACTCCTACTTTAGCAGGTACCTTGCCTGTTATTCAGCAGACTTCTCCAGCAAACTGCATGACCTGTTCCTCTGTACTTTGTCACCCTTTTCTGGATTCCTTAGAAGTCTTGGAAAAGCTGATGGCTTACAAAACTCCAGCCAGTTGGACAGTCCTGATTTAACCTACAAATAAATGTTTAATTGGACCACTGCTGAGCATGTAGTTATGGACAAAGCTGCAAGAACAAACTGAGCAGCTCTTCAACTCCCAAGCTTCTGCACTGCTGGAGCTTTTTAACAGTTTCTAAGGAACCCAAAGTGGGACCAAAAAGCATCAATCCAGACAGGACAGAGTCATGTGTGAGGTGGTAGCGGGCATGTGGATTCACACTTGGTAGCACCCACAGTACCCCCAGTCCTCCTTTCCAGTATTTTCCTTCCCACTCCACTCATAGCCTATGCATGCTTTTCAGCCCATCCACATGCATATTTGAGGACTCTCTCAAGTTCCCATTAACTGCCTGATCACTATGATGACATTTAAGGCA
>JANIJG010005494.1:15247-30560 GCA_024611175.1 Megaceryle torquata
AGCCCATCCACATGCATATTTGAGGACTCTCTCAAGTTCCCATTAACTGCCTGATCACTATGATGACATTTAAGGCAGCTGAAACATTTCACAGCTTTGTATAAAAGGGGCAGAAGCTGATGGGGAAGCAAGAGAGAAGCTGCTCCTTGCTAGCTTTCCCCATTTCAGTCACATCTAAGATAGACAGAGGAGTTCATAGGGCTAAAAAGGAGATGGAAAAAAATAATTTAGGGAGTCCATCACCATTTCTCCTAACTGCTCTGCTTCTGACCCTCTTTAGCTACAAATCCTTGAACAAAAAATTGACCTTCAGTACACTGCAAGACGTACTCGCAGTACCAGCAATCTTTAGTTGTCTCTTTTCTGGTGTGCCAACTGCATATAATGATTACAAAATTTAAGGAAGCAGAGTCCTCTAAGGTAGCTCATTATTCTTCAAATTATATAGAAATGAAAATCCTCAGAAATTCAAACCAAAGTAAACTGTGGTGAAGAGAATTTATATCATTTCAGTAAGATGAGAGGGTATAATTGAAATTAAGAATCTGCATGGCTCTTCACACTCTAAGCAATCAATTACAATGTTAAAAAGCACTTTGTACTTGTACCTAAGCACTTCAACTTTCATATCTTTTCAGATTCCAGTCTAACAAGTAGGGGCCACAGAAAATTTAGGTTGGAAGGAACCTCTGGAAGTCACCAGTGCAGTCCATCACTCAAAGTAAGGTCATGCTGAAACTTAGTTCAAACTCATAAGTTGGCTCAGGTTGCTCGGAGCCCAACCCAGTTTTTTACATCTCCAAAGATGAAGATTTCATACCTCTCTGGACACCTGTTCCAGTGCTTGATCAACCTCATGGTGGAAAAAAAAATGTTTCTTATAGTCTTCCCCTCAACCACTTAATATCCAGCAATTCTTGTCTTCTCATTATGGATTTCAAGAAGGTAGGGTGTATTCTCCTCTACATCCACCCTCTGAATATTTTTCAACAGTAATAGCATCTCCCTTACCCTATGAAGTTCACTCACCCTCTCCTCACACAACATGTATTCAATCCCTGACCTTGTTCGTGAACCTGTGCTGAGCTTGCTCCAAGCATGTCAGTGCTGTGGCCTTGCAAGTGCCAAATAGAGGGGAGGAACCCCTTCCCTGGTCTTGATGGCTACACTCCTGCTAACCACCTCAATGTGTATTTAGCCTTCTGAGCTGTGAAGCTAAGAAAAACTCAGATCAATTTCTACCATGTCACTTTTTTTTTTTTCCCTCCTTTCTCACCAGTTTGACAGTATGCATCATATGCAAAAAGAAGTTTTTGCTTTGGACACAATTACTCAAGAACAGCATATGAATTAGCTATTTGCTTTTAAATGGCTTTCATCTTTCTAGATGATATTATGGGATGGGGGAATGGAACTCCAGAGGTAAAAATAAAAAGCAGCAGAAAAAATGCTTGAATTGTAAAACCCATCAGAAAGTGCAAAACCATCTGTATAGCATAACACACACAACAACTTTCATTAGACAGGCTTGATAAATCTTGGGATGTTGCCACACGTCATACAGTCCTCACACTGTGTTTCTATCTGTGCAGAAAAACATTTCAGTATTTACAACTGCCAAGAGTCCTATTCTTACTGATGCCTAACTTAGCGAGGCTGCATTATTTCCCCTGTCTCTGACAGTTTATATGTCAGGCTCTAGAAAGGCAAAAGTAAGCTTACAAAACTGTCTGTCACCTTGATGAGGAAAGGTCTGTCCCTAATGATAAAATAATTCTATCGGTACTAGTCTGTTGTCAATTCCGTGACTAAACAGTATACCATGGGAGTTTCTAGTGCATTATAATAATGCATACCTACCCCTCTGAAAACAAACAGAAAATAAACACTTTCTGCTTTTCACACAATGACTTCATTTTCATTAGAGTCACGACCCTATATGCTTTAGCAGCAGAAGTCAGTTGACCTTGACCAACGATGTCCCTAAAGAAAGCCCCCAAAAGTCTGGATCCTTTCATGCATAAAGCTTGAGACCAAGAAGAACAGAAGGAAGAAGAGAGCAAAGGAGAGAAGTTTAACAGAAATGCAACAGGAACGTCAACAAAATCCTAAGGCTGTATTTAGTACCTGGTTAGTTCACATCACTTGTTTTATCATGCTCATTAACAGAAGTCTACAAAGTCAATCATTGTCGCTCACAGAGGAGCTGTCTTTTCTTCCCTTTTTTTTTTTTTCTTAAGGCTTAAGAAGGTTTAAAAGAAGAAACCTATAAAGTTATGCTCTCTCAGAAGATCAGTCACTCACAAAATGGTGAAACTTTGAAAGTGTGGTAGTTCCAAACACTACAGCTCCAGAAATATCCATTCCCAAATGCACTACAAGAACAGAAGGACAAGAAAAAAATATTTTGACTTGACATCTTAATGCACCGTTTACTGTGAAAACAATGAAACTAAAAGTAAAATTTTCAGAGATAGTCACAGCTCTGGCAATAACAAAAAACCCTTCAGTGACAATTACTCATTTCAGCAATCAGTTCATAACAGACATCCTACTGCTGCCTTGCTTATTATACTCCTTAAAAGAATGATCCACATGTTATAAATTTCTGTAAATTTTTATCCTAGCATTAGCTGCCCACAGCATAATTTCATAGTTAAGTTTCATCATTCCTTAGCAAACAAAACTGATGTATCATATTAAAGATCCACAGTAAAAGTAAGCATACTGTTTTAAGGTTTTCTAACTGAGAGTTAGAATACAACTGAAAAAAAATATTTGCAAAACTAGTAGTAGCTATGTATGTATATATACGTATCTCATGCATCCCTTGGACATGAATGTGTTTATGAGCCAACAAGTTCTTACTTATCTACCCTTCTACTACCCACACATTCTGTTCAAGTATTAACACATCCTATTAAAATAGGATACACAAAAAACCCCCAAGCGTCATACAAAAAATTACAACACTAGTAATGTTCTTGTCCTTCCACAACAATATAGGATTCAAAAAATAAAACCGAAGTACATTTTCTGTAAGTGATACTATAATTGCTCGTTAGCTGGATTTTGACACGTTCCTCATTTCCAAGGCTGAATTTCAATGCCCTATTAAGTATAATGTTGAACATTTTCTTGATGCAGGGTTTTGTAACATTTAGCTTCTGGACTGCAAGTCTGACCTCTGAACAATGATTAAAATTATCTTAACATTTCTTAAGGAGATTATCTTCTGTAAGAAAAGCACTGAAAGAGAAGGGAAATATTTCTGTTGCACTGAATATACTGCAAACCACTGAGCATGGTGTCTTACCTACAATAATTAAACTACATTTTTTATTAAATAAAACATAGAAGAATATTTAACCCAGAAGATGAATTCAATTAACAGATCCCTATTAATCTGAAATATTGTTTTAATGTGATCTGGAGCTTTCTTTTAAAGAAAATTTAAAAATTTTCATGCTTAGGGCATAGTTTAATTTTGATTACAGTAGTCTGAATATTCTGCAACATAGTGATATGTCTTGGGAATAAATGACTTCAGACCACTCAGATCATTACTCAGAAATTTCAAATGCAATTTTTCACAGAGAAGCTTGTTCATCCATTTTCCACTCCTCATTACAAATTAGAAAGAGAACTATCCATAAAGCCAAGCATTTTTTATATTAAAAAAAAAAAAAAAAGTCAAAGTGAATGATATACCAGGCTCCACTTTCAAAAGTAAGCAAAACTACTCAATAAATAATGCAATGGGAGAGGAGTAAAATACTTTCAGCTAATAGAAAATTCCCCCAAAGTGTTTCAGTTGTCATAAATCTTCAAAAATCTTGAATATCATGAAGAGTCATCAAAAATGAAGTCACAAAAGTAGCCAAATATTATAGCCTCCTCCAGAAAAATGAACTTATTCCTTGACCCATCTGCACTGAGATTTCACTAGACCCTGTAAAAGGGAATTTGTGTTTTCCCAGCTTTACTACTAGCATTTTAATAGTCACAGTAGAATCACATTTGCCTTCCTCACTGCCACAATACTTTGTTACCCAACATGATTCAAATGCTCTGAAATAAATGAACATTCAAGTTGGTAGAAAATGCCAACAAAGCTTCAGTTCTTTGTCTACTTTTATTTAAGATTCTACACCTTTTCTCTTCCAGTAAAAAAAATAAAATAACAACACCCTGTCTTATGAATCAGTTCCTCCAAACATACAGTTTTCCATTCTTCTGTGGCTTCATCACACCAAGTATTCAGCCCCCTCTGGGTAAGCCACACTTTCATAACAGCACATTACTCTTTGAGGCTTCCTAGGCTTCACAAACCACTCCACCCACCCCACCTCCCCACAAAAAAAAAAATTGAAAAAAAAAAATCCACAAAGACAACTTCCAGATAAGGTAACAAATGAATTTACACTGCTTGAATCCTTATCCTTCCGTCTTTTTTTTTTTTTTTTTTAAACTTAGATGGGCTTTACAGTGTTTGTTCACACTTAACTGAAATCAAGTCTCAGTGTTAAGTAGTTTCTTTATTAGTTATTCAGCAGACACACACACTGCAGAACTTGATGCTGGGTTTTGGGAAGGTCCCCCAAAATAACTTCACTCCTGATTTAAAGATCTGGTTGCTCAAAGTACTTTCAAAACAAACAAAACCCCCAAACAAACACACACACACACCCCAAAACAAACAAACAAAAACCACAAAACACCACCACAAAGCACAAAAGACAACAACAAACACATGACATACACAGTAGCAATGAACTTGAGCAAAGGGTACCCACTATCCACTTTGACATAAACTGAATGGAGACGTGCTTAAGAGGCAAAAAATGCCTTAGGAGAAATGCACTCTCCAGGTATTCCCTTCAATGAGATTCAAGGATTTCAGAAAAGCTGAGAAAAACAAAACTACACAAGTTCCTCTTTAGAGACATTAAGAAGCAGAGAATCTGCCAAATATCTACTGCATGGGATATCAAATAAGTAATTGATCACTGTAGAAGGATAAGAGACTGACTTTTTTTTTTTTTTTTTTTTTTCCTCTTCTCACAGTTGTATTTGAACTTAGAATTAATTTTGAATAAGTTAGGCCAACACAAGTCAAACACAAAGGCATAAAAAAATGTGACAAGGGGTGGGCACTATAAAGGAGCTTGGCCAAGTTTGTGGTAAACATTAATTTTTGCTTTTTGCCTTCTCCTATACATGCTGTTTAGGTTACCTGGGAAAAAAATACGTAGTTTTTAAATGAAAGTTTGCAAATGAAGTTTGCAAACCTGTGCTTCCAGTCTGCTGATCCTTCCTTGTCTTAGTAGTCTACTAATAACTAATTAGTCCTTAGCATCTCGACCTTCAGGACTTTAGTATGGGGAAGAGACAAGAAAGGCAGCCCCATTCTCTTCCCTGGGCACTTGTTCAAAGTCATTGCAATAATTACTAGAAGGCTTCTGCTGGCATCATAGCTACTTCACTCCTGATGTGCTTTGAGTCTGTCAAGAAACACTACAGCTTCTGTTGACCCAGTAGAGCTCTTAGTCTTTGGACACATCACCCCACTCCACCAAGATTATAATCATTTAAACTAATCGTTTCTGATCTACTCTTCAACCACATCTTGGCGGCATCAAGAGAGGTAGGCTGCCATGTAATCTGTAAGGTAACGTAAATTAGACTAAAAAAAACCAATAGCATTCCACAACCTGTTCATATCCTCCACAGGATTGCTCACAAATAGCATGTTCCTGTGAAACATTTTAAGGAAGCTCAAACTTATTGAACAGGGGAAGGCCTACAGCTAACCACATGGAGCTACAGCTTCCTGAAGAGAGAAAATGACCAGCTCCTGACAGCCATAGCTGCCACTTCTTGGCAAAGAATATATTCACGTTTTGGTTTATCTAGGCAATTCAATTAAAAAATAAATTCATTCCAAATGAGAAATCTGCTGAGAACTGAAAAGCACAGAAGCTTACTATTCTTACTTTCTTACAGCCTCTGAATAAAAACTAAATGCAAAAGCTGAGCACTGTTAGCTTCAGGACCCTGAAAGACTCCTCCTGGTCTCATCTACTTTATCAGCCGCGTAGTCTATCATGCAGCATCTGCAAACTGCTTCTGTTCAACAGATCAGCTTTAAATGCAAAACTCTTGCCAATATGCATCCAGAATGTTCCCCATTTTCTCTTGACTAAAATTTGTTTTAGTTCTATGCAGCTTTAATTGAACTTCAATTACAGAAACTAGCTTGACACAAGCCATAAAGAATAAATTAATATTCTACTAAATAGGAACTGTCACTCAGCATTTCCTAAGCTAAATGTAAAAATTAAGACTCTGAATAAATGTATACTATGTATTACTGCATAAATATGCATATAATGCATTTTCTTCTTTATAAAATGTGGTACATTTAATGTAAAGACATTTAATTGCACAACAACATTTTAGTGGCAATCAATCACTGAAAATCAATGATTCTTCTAAACAGATGTAGAAATAAATTTAATTCAAATCCCATTACTTTAAATACATTTTTGTTTACTTTTCAGTCACTTAGATTTCAGTCAGTTCACTCTCTGGTTAGGAAACAGGATCTCAGGACATAACCCTACTAACTACGAAAAAACATCTTTCACTTCTGCAATCAACACAGTTGTTATGCTGACAGTGCAATCAATTGGTGACCCAAATTTCCCATCCAAAAGTGCATCACTGAGGTTTTACCCACACTCAGTGTCTTTACAGATGACTTTTTTATGCCATTAAAATATTCCAATCCTATTAGAATGCAAATATAATGGGGTAGAGAGAGCATGCATAATACCATTAACATTCAAAGATTTCTTGGTCTCCATTATCAGATATTAATTCTCACATTAACGGATGTTTTGTGAAAATAAATAAATAAATAGTGAACAAACCCATTAGCAGCTGCCTTAAAAGTGAACAAGAGAGGCAACAACTGCTGATATGATTATGCACCTAACCTTTTTTGAAACTTTCTATATCTAAGACTACCAAACATGTACTGTTTCAACTTTTATTTTATACAAGTACATGTTTTTGACAGACAACCTTGACAGGGGTTTCCCCCCATCTCAGTATTTTTAGCAAGCTTTGAAAATCAGACACTTCCAGCAAGTCTCTAGATGGTTTCCTTAAAGGTCTTTTAAAGCCATAATACAGTACTTTGCGGGGGGGGAAGGAGGAAAAAAAGCATTTTTGCACACAAGGAGTGTGTTTCAGTTTCAACTGCACCCATACGGCAGGTGCCAGCCATGGAAGAGCCCATCTCAAGCAGGCTCTTCGAACCTTCTCAACTGCCTGCCCAGGTGCACGTACCCCATATCGGGAAAACTTTCCTTCACGTGCTTCTTTCTACTGCATATGATGGTATGTGATCCTGTTAGCAGGAACAGTCAACGTAGCCTGTCATTTCATACAGGAGGGAGGATGCCAAGCCAATAGCTACACTTCAGTTACAGGCATAGAAACAGCACATTTCCACTCTACCAGTGACTTTATTCCTAGATGAACATGGGAAATGAAATGTAGATACAGTGTGACAAATACATTGCCAACATGACTTGCATTCTCTCTCTTACAAATCCGTGAGTCCAAGATTCTCAAATCAGTACTATATAAACAGAAATCATGAAAATTCACAGCACGTGACTGTTGTAGTCATATTCCCACTCCCCCTTCAGGAGTCTAGTATTACTTTCCCTCATCCTGGGCATGAGTTGGCCAATTTGACTAGTCTATAGATCTTCCCAAAACAAGATCACCCAAAATACTACTAGAATTGCCCTAAGATGCACTGTACATCTAAACGGATCATAGGCTCACCAATATTTAGTAAGTTGCTCAACCAGTATTTCCTCAGGTATGGTTAAAAAAACCCCACAAGTTATATCATCTGAGTCACTAACAGAGGGAGATTTATCTATACTGCAGGTATTTTTTTCCACATCTTATGAATGTGAAGCCAACCGACCAGTTAACAGCCCCTCTGAAAAGTTTGAAACTTCCACTATTCCCTCACAGATGTTCACATTACCAATTAATCATTACCACAGGGACTCTCAGCAGACAGGCTAAGGGTTGAATGTACTTACTTCAATCTTACTTTCAATAGCTTCCAAAACAAAAAGAAAATATAAGTTAAAAAAACCACAACTATTTCAACACTCAAATATATTATGTAGCACTATGAACTGCCCTATAATCATGATTTTAAACTACCACAAAATCCCAGTTCTAGGTCCCCCACCATTATATAGATTCAGATGCCTTTAATAGAGTAAACTGATAGTCTATGGAATTTAAAGTATATACAAATACTATTAAAGTATTCTAAAAAGAAACATGAACAAAAAAATAGCAGTTCTGCTAGTAAACAGGAATTACAAAGCATTTGATTATTTTTAGAATTCAACAGTTTTACTACTTCAGTGTAAGACAATATGAAGAATTTCTACATATTCTTAGTAGACATATTAATGTCATTAAACATTTTATATATTCGCAAACAAAAAATAAAGAACAGCCACATTTCAATTCCTTTTTTTAAGTAAACTGTCTAAATCCTACATCTCCAGCAGACAAACTGCCTTGATTTCATTAAGCCTATTTGTTGCTAGCAGCATGCTCTAATACACTGACAATGGAAGATCACAAAAATAACCAAGTATAAAAAGTGTACTGTACATGTGTAAGCAGCTCCATGGAGAGGGACCTTGGCATCCTGGTGGACAGTAAGTTATACATGGGACAGCAATGGGCTCTTGTGGCCAGGAGGGCCAGTGGTATCCTGGGGTGCATAAAGAAGAGTGTGGCCAGCAAGTAAAGGGAGATTCTCCTCCCTCCTCTACTCTGCACTGGTGAGATCACATCTGAGTACTGTGGTCAGTTCTGGTCTTCCCAGTTCAAGAGAGACGGGGAAAGAGACCAGGTGCTGGTCTCTTCTCACAAGTAACAAATGACAGAACAAGAGGGAATGGCCTCAAGCTGCAACAGGGGAGGTTTAAAATGGACATTGGGAATTTTTTTTTCACTGAAAGGGTTGTCAGGAACTGGAACAGGCTGCCCAGGGAGGTGGTTGAGTCACCATCCCTGGATGTGTTTAAAAGCCATATAGATGTCATGCTTAGGGCTATGGCTTAGTGGTGGACATGGCAGAGTAGGGTTAATGTTTGGAGTTGATGATCTTAAAGGTCTTTTCCAACCTTGATGATTCTATGATGCATGATTCTAAGACATGAATACTCATATTAAAAGCAGGCATATATAAAAAACATCCCACAACTTCACAAAAAGCTATCACCTGTATTTAAAAATGGGGGGGGATAGAAATACTTTCTCATATTTTCATCACAGAGAAGAAATTAAATTATAAGTGACACCATTCTAATGAACCAGAACTGATTACAATTTTTTTTTAATGAAAAGGTATGCAAAACCAACAAATAAAATGCATCAGAGCTTGGTAAAGATCAGTAGTTTAGCCTCAATGTTATCTACTGCACATCTGCCACAGTGCATTATCTTACTGCTCAAGCATCATTTTTGCATTTCAATGTAGTAGTTCCATCAGATTAATGCCCAAGACACTTCAGCTGTGTTTCAAGTAAATAAGTGGACATACAGGAATATTATGCATGGTCTGTATCATTGACACTAAGCAAAGAAAATGTGATTAGCACCAAATTGCATCTGACAGGGGAATCAGAAAGCTGTCAAACACAATGACATGGATTCAATATTTAGAAGGTAAAAGGGAGAATAAAGGAGCTGGCCAGTCTGGCGTGGAGACAGCAATAATACACAACAGCTATGATAAATTAATTCATTTACTTATGAAAAATTAGAGGCTTCCACATGCAGCTCTCATTTATAATCTTGTCAATCTGGCAGAGTAAATAAAAAGCCTATACAATGCACAGCACGAGGGAAGAAAAAGGAACAAAAGAAGAGAGGAAAGAAAAAACCCAGATTGTTGTATATAATCTAACAATAATTTCTTAAATCACACTGGATTGAGCCTTTGATAGGAGTGACTAATGCAAGGATACATTATAGCAGTGGTTACTGTGTTTAGAAGAGACACACAATGAGGCTGAGAAGGTTGAGATCAAACACTCCGAAGCCATATAAAACAAAATGAAATTTTTACATGCAAGAGATGCTATTACTATGTCCATCAAAAGGGTGCCATAAAGAGCTACACAGGGGGAAGTAGAAGTAAATTCAAAGGACCAGTCCCTAAAATAAGAACACGTTCTAGAAGGAGATGTTCATGTAACAGCTTTCCGGTGTGGCTGTCAACAGAAATCCACCTTGGAAATCTTTTTCAGGGCAAATAAGCTGCAACAGCCTGCAGCTTAGTTGCTGCAGCTCTTTCCAAGACCTTCTCCCTGGATCACCAAGTGGACCCAGCGTCTAATATCTCAACAGCAATATGGTGACAGTAATTTTTGCAACTGAGATAATTATAATAATGAACAGATCAGACAAATATTGACCTTTCAGAGGAGTATTTTAATTATCATCATATCTGGCAATTGTCTGCAGGTGAGTTCAGACCTGAAAATAACAAATTTCCTGGTAATGAAAGAAAAAACCTATCCCCATCTTAACAGTATGGCATGGAACACCACCATAAAAATACATTCATCATTCAGCACCAGCACAGAGACTGGATTTTCACCTTCTGGTATTTTACATTTTGACTCATCACTGCAGATCTATTAAAATCCTGTTTATCCTTAGATACATAACTTGGCCATAAAGTGTTTAGGGTACAGTCACTTCATATATAGTCCTGAATACTGCAAAGGTTGTTCCAAAACCCAGTGAAAATTGTTGACTTTGTCACTTGCTAGACATTTACTCTACAGCAGCCTTAAAAGGACTCCATGAGATCAGAAGGCCAGAAATAGTATAAAAATTTATGCCTACTCCAAAAAGCAAGCATTAAAAGACAAGCCAGTCATTACCAGTGTTCTCCCACCATTTACTACATGCCACTCATTACTGGAGTGACAGAGTAACCTTGCTGATGAGCACACAAGAAGTCTGTGGTAGCACATGTTGTGTGGCAGAGCTGGAAACTTAGCCTGTATCTTTTAAGACTAGGACTGATGGCTTGCCCAAAAACACCCTTCTGTCTTCTTCAGTGTAGTTCAGTCTACAATGCCAATTTGATGTTTATCAGCATGTGCATGGAGAGGTGAAACACAAGGAAGTAGTAAAGTCTTGCTTCTAAATCAACAGCCACATCAGCAGAAAGCCAGGTCTGTGCCACAGCAGCAGTTCTGTCAGCCTCTTGACCAGCAGTAGAATTACTGTTTACATCGTCACCTCCACAGAGTTGTTTAAAAACAAACAAACAAACAAACAAAAAAAAAGCAAAGAAAACACAAAAAAAAAACCAACAAAAAAACCACACAACAACACCACACACACCCCACAAACACCACCACCCAAAACCCATTTAAAAAAATAAAAATCAACAAAACAAAGTTTTACACAGCTATATTGAAAATTAACAGATATTTTAGAACAAATAAAATCTAGTTCACTTTGGAGTAGCAATTGCAATAAATGTATTTTCAGAAAACTATTAGCATCCAAGACTTTGAATTTTGTACCTTTGCCTCAATCTCTAACTGTTGGGGGGGTTCATATGCATTATTTTAACCAAAATATTTTCACTTTGGTCTACAAATGAAGTATTCTGCATCCATTTCAACACACATAAATCAATGCACACTCACTTACTGTTTGACACCTTCTGTTGCAAATGCACAGAATATAAATGTTGCAAGGCCAGCTGGGGTTTGCTTACAAATTTCTGCAAGATCCTGATTTTCTTCCCCCCTCTAAATTTAAGTATGCAGCACTTATGCTTACAGAGCCAGCCCTCCAAATCCAGGCTTCTTGCTGGCTATATAGGAAGATAACTTAAAAGGAACATAGGTACACAATACAAGTGGCATAATTGATCTCCTACTTGTTCATATTCAAAGGCCCAGTGAAAAATTACATGTTATTGAAATAAAGCATAGTAATCTATTTTCCCATTGTCCTGCATCTTCAAAACAATACTAAACTAATCCTGAAGCATTCCTACAACAGAGTATTTGCTACTTTATCATCTGGAAATTTTGTGTTTCCAGTTTCCCTCCCCCCCGCCTTAAAATAATACAGAAGTGCAAAAAGTAAGGTTTTAGGATTAGCCAGTATTTCAGGCTCTCTTCCAATTTTCAGCCTGCTTTGCTTTTCCATCATTGAATTTTACTCAGCCTTTTGATTGAAGACTACCTACATGCACTTTATGATACCAACACTTGATGACCAGAAGAGGGCACAAGCAATCCCAGGGCAGCCACAGGTCAGGCTACCAAAGAACATTTATGAACCGACCACTTAACCTTTAATCATCAAATTCACAACTATAACCTCAAATGAATTTTCAACTTTTTCTTATCTGTTTTTTACAAAGCTTTGAGAGAGGCAATTTAAAAGGCTGCACAGTATGCATCAGTGGCAACAAAACCAGAGGGAAAATAAACATAATTATTAAACGACCGCTACATCTAAAATCTTAACAACTAATTCCAAATTGTCAGCCAATTTCAAGCCTTAATAGAAATGTATGTATGTATATAAAAGCTTACATGGCCTATGTGAATTCAGACTATAACCAGAGCAGGGAGAAGAAATAAAACAAAACAAACAAAGGCCTGATGGAACACTGTGACATGAAAGTTACAGGAAATACTTAGTGACTGGCTAAATCCCCATACGAGATAATGCCTGTTAATGTGAAACTAATTTACACCTCTTAACTGCCCTTTTAAAGCATGTCAGAAGTACACTCCTCAGCAGAAATACATCCTTTTGACACTACCTGCTACACTATGGAAATGTATTACAGCACACAACTACGCCATAAAAGCCTGGCTTATGATTAAACCTGGTGTAATGCACCCTGAAGCAGAGCTTTTGCAGTTTTATTACTTTTAAGGTACACAGCTAAAGAAAATGAAACCTCTGATTCAACAGGTATGTTAAAAAATTACTTTTACTTGAAAGACCTATGGCTACAATTGAAGACAGTATAGACCAGGTTAACTGCACAGTCTCCCTGACACTAAGAATTTCACAACTGGTCAGGATACAAAACCCAACCAGCTGTAATATCTTGTTTGAGAATTTGCTACTCAATTAAAACAGATTTTTGTAAAACATTTTCCAATACCTTTTCATCAGCACTTTGCAAAAGAGTTACTTTAGCTCATAGAGCTGACACAAGGACAGTTCACAGACAATATGGTACTGCTCAAATAAGCACTTAAGAACAAGTAAGATAACACAAACTAACCAAATAGAAAGTACTTCCTTTCACCTTCTATCCTTTTAATCTATTTCATTCTGTCTGTACTTGTCTGGTACATTTCACTTAATTTCAGTTAAGAAACTCTTCTGAGCTCTTTATCCTTTCTTCAAATATTTGAGAGTGCCACTGATATTAAACTCAGCTGCAAACAAGTACTGAATTGCAGTCTAGGTAATTTTTCTTACCCAATCCACAAGTTCAAGCAACTTCTGCAGATATTTAAATATTTCAAAATATTAAAACTTCATAAACCTAAAAATGTCTATGGAAGTCCAACTAAACATAGCTAGGGCCCAGGTCATGTGGTACTTGACCTGTTTGATTTAATTTGGGGAACTGTCCTAACCTCTACATCAAAAACTGCTGCCAGGAATTACAGCTTTGCAGAGTGCTGCCAACACCACCCTGGTAGAAAGACCAGCGTAAATACAGTAAGAGCATAGCACAGCCTAGTCCAGTCCATTCCCATACAAATTGTATCTCAAACCTGCCACCATACATGAGAAGAAGTAAAAGCACGTTGGCAGGTGACCTTCTGGAGAGGAGGCTGAACTCAGGAAGCAATGCAGAGCTGCACATTAGTCCTGCTCACCAATGTGAGGGCCTGCATAGCATCCGAGTGCCACAAATGTACATCCAAGAGCAGGAGGTTTTGAGTAGCAATGTGAATTTGAAGCCTATTGAGGGCAGAAAGGAGAATGGCACCCTTAAGGCCCAAACAGCTTTAACCTTATCTCAGTGCCAACTTAAATATAACTTTCTCTATATTCACATTAAGAGCCATTACTTGCCCAACCTTACCAATCACTGACAGCATCCACTGTCTTCCTTTATGTTTTTTCAACACCTCAAGTTGCAATGATTCTAAATAGATGCCACTGATGAGGGATCGGAAAAAGAAATCAGGGAAACTAGGTATGTATCTGAAACCATAACTTGGCATAATCTCTGGTGACTATCTGAAAGATAAAAGAACCAAATCATTCCAACTTCAGGCAAGTTTGGAAGCTAATAAAGATGTAATGCAGGCTCAGTGGGGTACGAACACTGCACTGTAGTGTCATTTTTGCACAACTCACACTTAAGGTAGAGAACAGTGGTTTTATCCTTTGGGATCTGACAGCAACTTAATTCCAAGGCAACAAACAGGTCATTCATTTAGGAAAAACATCCCAGAAGAAAAATGACAAAGTATTACCTTCTTACTCATAGGAGTACTGAAGGCAGATCTGCACTGCAAAGGTGTGGGATTTTGGCAGAGGCAAGTACAGTCATCCTCCTCTTACACAGACAGCTCAGGGAATGGCTGGGATCAACACCCTGCCCCAGCCAAACAAGGACTCTGAGCCTCCAGGTGAAGTGTACCAGATCCCTGCTGCAGCACCTTCACCACATTTATTTCCCAAATTAGTAAGCCTAAAGGAAGCTCATGTATAACTGTGTTGTTTCAAACTGAGAGGCATGATGAGCTGACCAAGAAAATAAGTAAATAAAAAAATCTGGTATCAGTGAATGTGTCCCAAATGGTATCTTAACTTCTACATAGTTGGAGCTATTCCCTTTATTCCCTGGCTCCTCACTCCCACACCAGCAGCAACCACAGTGCAGTAAGTTAAATGACACAAAAGCACTCAGCAAGAAGGTGCTTATTTAATATACAAAGCATCCATGATTGCTAAACCCAGTTTTCCCCATTTTCCCCATTTATTTACTTCCCATGTCTAGCATTATAGTATCAAGACTGAGTTGCACAGATTAAAAACTTTGCCTTCAATAAAAATTCCTTAAAAATCTTAAGCATTTCAAGCAAAATAATTTAGAAAGTATTTTCTGAAGAAAGGCAGTTCTTTTTTAAAAAGCTCTAATACAAAATTAACGACAAAAAAAATTGTTTCT